>LOJH01054920.1:7218-22930 GCA_001685095.1 Ellobius talpinus | reverse complement strand
TGCATGGACTGGCCTTGTGGGAGACTAGTCTGTTTGGATGCTCACCTTCCTAAACCTGGAAGGAGCGGGGAGGACTGTGGACTCCTCACATGGCAGGAAACCCTGACTGCTCTTAGAACTGGAGAGGGAGGTGGAGAGGGAGTGGGGGGAGTGGGAGAGAAATGGGAGGAGGGGAGGAGGTGGTAATTTTTGATAAATAAATATAAAGAAAGAAAGAAAGAAAGAAAGAAAGAAAAAAAGAATGGAGTGAAACTTTGTAAAAACATGTCCTTTCTTCTGTACTCTGTGAAATACTGAGAAAAGATGTGTATAGACACCTTGGTTACAGTGTACAGCATTCTTAGGGTGGCTAACTGCATGAGTCTAGCAACGAGAAGACTTGGAATTGCCCAATTATGCTTTCATCATGCAGGGAGCACTGATCCTGACACTGGACTGTCCTTGCTCACCACATTGTTCCTGGACTAGTACAAGCTGAGATTGTTCTCAGAGCACTTGAGTAGCACTTGTGTGACCTCTCCACCATTTCTACAGCAACACCCATTTCCAAAAATCATTTCCTGATTCTAAGTCAACAGCAATGGCTATTTTCTCTACTCCCCCTCCTATGTCATGGGCACTTGATTTACTTTGCTCTATGATGTGCTTACAAGCAGAGTAGTGTTCCATGCTTTGCTGACTCATTTGCCTGTGATTTCCAGGTCCCTAAGTCTACTCGTGGTGGCTGATAATTCACAGGGCTCCAGCTGATGCTTACTCTTCCACCTAAATCCCAATCCCAAGCAAGGGACAGTGAGTGGAAAATATGCAGTGTCGGGAGTGAGACATGGCTTTCAGTCAAGCCTCCCACTTTTATGAGTGGAAAGCAAAGGAGTCAAAGCAAGATAAAGATGACAGCCATTACCACACCAAAACTGTTCTCATGAACTCATAACCCATAATGCCTGTCATTCCATAGGAAGTTGCCCTAGGAACCTGGGCAAGAAGGTACTGAGCTAGACCTGACAGGTTGTATCATGCTGAGCTAGACCTCACAGGGTGTGTTGTGCTGAGCTAGACCTCACAGGCTGTATTAATGTTTGAGCTAGACCTCATAGGTTGTGTTATGCTGAGCTAGACCTCACAGGGTGTGTTGTGCTGAGCTAGACCTCACAGGCTGTATTAATGCTTGAGCTAGACCTCATAGATTGTGTTACGGATACACTAGCAAGCGTCAATTTAAGCTTCAGTTTGAGAGGGGTGTTTTTGAAGATGATCATGCTGACTCCTGAAAGACAGGGCAGCTTTCAAAGGCAACAAAATACCAGTTAGCAAAAGTAAAAGCCATGACAGATGTTTATACAAATAGTAAGCTCTGATGAACAAAATAGAGGGATTTTTTTCTTGATCTTCCTGAAGCTGTAGATAGCAGTGCCACTTTGTAGAGAAAAACAGACAGACAGACAAAGTTGCTCTGTGATTTTGCTTGCAATTTCTGTCTTGGAAACACATTTATTGAGAGCATAGTACTCTGAGTAAGGTAATTCACTTTCCTCTCCCTGGTGAACCAATTTAGTCTTCTTTCTTTAAGTAAATATTGCTTTTTGAAGACTTCTTGCTTATTATCGTTTTACTTATAATATTGAATTTTCCGATGACTGCAAGTGATTTTTTTTAGCATCCAATTAAAAGTTGAGGCTACTAGGGATGTTGAGAGCACAGTATCTCTAAATCTGCCAATAGGTAGACAATATTCACACATTCTTGGTCTTTACAAAATAAGATCCAAGCGTGCAAATGTGACACCGAGTGTCTATAATGTTTTATTTCTCATCCTATTTCTTCCTGTATTGAACCCAAACAAATGAGCTGAGCAGCTCATTTTCTCCCCCTCTAAATTAGTTTTTATCTTATTTTATTTTAAAAATGGAGAAAAACAGACAAATATACAATTCCTTTCTACTATCCAGGAATTAAAGAAAATGTTTATTAACTGTAATAGTCATGCTAAAGAATATTTTATAAAAACTCCTAGTATTGCATTTCAGTGAGTACACACACACACACACTAATAAATAAATAAAATAAAAATTAAATACTTTCTAAGGTTCCTTCTAAGGAAAAAAGTTACTAATTTATTACTTTTCAAGTAGTGTTGCTTTTACATGTGCAGATTTATAAATTATTTGGGTGTTATGTTTTCCTGTGATATTATTTAGTATGTAGATTTGTGGTTTTCATACTTGCTATTACAATGATTACATAAGACAAATCTAGCTGATGCATTTTTGTGTGCTTGAGTATTATATTGACATTGAGCATTTCTATTGCTTCTAATTTCTCCCATTATTGTGAATATACAGTAAACAACATCATGCAGTTTAGGATGCACCTTTGGTAACTCCCATCATTGAAAATTATTTAAGCTGCTTTAAGAATCACTATAAAATAAAGTCTGGTAAATGCACAAAGTACACATGAAAAATGTTTATTCTGTAGGTAGAGAGTATGGTGTGTAATGTGTGCCAATTAAGTCAGCTTGATCATGCTCGCTGTTCACCCTACTGCATTTGCATAGTCCAAAAGAACATGCCATCCATGTGGATAAGAGGAACTTAGCTGTGTTAGGACCGGTCTGCTTTTTGAAAAGAAGAAGCCATGATTTTTCAAAACCATATCTGACCAGATTAAATACATCTAAGCATTGTGACAGCTGGGAACTCTTAAATGCAGTTTCAAAGGAAACCACGAAGGCTAAAAAGCATCTTGATGTTTATGACTATTAATAAAACATTAATAAATTTTTTGTAGTGTTGAAAACAATTTACATTGCATTCCATTATTGTTAAAACCCATATTTCACTTCAAGTTAGAGAATTTGTGAAAATCATTATTATTGATTTGTACTATAAAAATGTCAGGGTCAACACAAATTCACATATCTAAGTTGATTACGATGAGCCCTTTCTTTGTAGCTTGAAGATAAAGGTTGCTTATGTATAGTGGGTCGCAAGTGAGGAGGCATGAGTCAAGCTACTGGGATTTTATGTTGCATAATTGGGTATTTGACAGGCATTCCTTTTGGTTCAAGACACTTAACATTGAAGTTAACAGTATAGTAAACACTAGTGAAAATTCACCTGAAACTCAACCAATGAATATTAAAACAGTTCTAGACAATCAGGTTCTTTGTCTTTTGTTTCTTTATTTTATAAATTAGTGTTATCAGAAATTTTGGGGTGCCCCGTCATGGGCTAGGGTAGTTGGTGTCTTTGCTGACTAGTTTAATGTCAACTTGTATAAGCTAGAGACATTGGAGAGGAGGGAGCCTCAAATGAGAGCATGCTTCTATACTATTGGACTGTAGGCAAGCCTGTAAGGTATTTTTTGTTGTTGTTTTGCTTTTGCTTTTCAAGATAGGGTTTCTCTGTGAAGTCCTGGCTGCCCTGGAACTCACTCTGCAGACCAGGCTGGTCTTGAACTAAAAGATTCACCCATCTATGCTTCCTGAGTTCTGGGATTAAAGGCATATACCACTACTGCCTGGCATGGGCATTTTCTTAATTAGTGGTTGATGAGAGAGGGTCTAGAAAGTAAAGAAATTGCATTTAAGTGATGAAAAGTTCTTTTTCTGGTGCCATCCTTGGGCAGGTGGTCCTGGGGTTCTATAAAAAAGCAGGATGAGCAAGCCATGTAGAGCAAGCTAGTAAGTAGCTCCCCTCCGTGGCCTCTGCATCAGCTTCTTCCTTCAAGTTCCTGCCCTGTTTGAATCCCTGTCCTGGCTCCCTTCAGGGATGCACAGTGATGTGGAGGTGTAATCCAGTTAAGGCCTCGCCTCCCAGGTCACTTTGGTCATGGTGTTTCATCACAGCACTAGCCATCCTGACTAGGGCAGTGTCCTATCATTGGGTTTTTAGTTTTTGTTAATAAAGGAACTAAAAAAGATACTCAGGAGGAAGTGTCAGAGAAAAATAGCGAGGCAGGCCAGTTATGAAAAGAGGGTGGAGTTGAGCCTTCAAAGAGTGAGGACGTTCAAAGTGTTAGGAAAAGCTTGCTTAGGAAAGAGATGGAAAGAATAAAAGGCAAGAACTAGAAAGTGAAGAGGCTCTGTGCTTCTGCATGACAGAAACTCTGCAAGAGACTTAGAGTGGGGCTTCTGGGAAGGAAAGCATGTGATGTCATTAAGGAGGGAATTATTCCTCCCACATCCTAGCATGTCAGCCTTCCTATGGGGGTGGTCTCTTAGCTAGTGTTAATCCCAGTGGGCAAGAATAACATCACTATCACAATTTTGAGTCAAATTTGAAGCAAGCTTTAATTAAATGCTGCCCAGGATGATGGACTTTGGCCAGGTCCATTGCAGAGTTCCCAGAAAATGGCAAGAAGTCACACTTTGCAGATACTTTAAAATATACCCATCATATGCAGATACCCATAAGGCTACATATTTCCCACCAGGTCCAATCAGAGGCAAGCATATATCCTGACATACTTCTTGCCTGTGTAGTTCCCTCTTACATTTGATCAAAACATCCAATGCAATAGGGTCAAGCAAACTTGTTTAGAGGGACAAAACATGTGGCTTGTTATCTTACATAAACATTAGTCTTCAGCATTTCAGGAACTATATGTCCTAGGGCATATAGTACCTTACAGGTACTGGCATTTTTGTTTTATGGGTCTCTTACGCACAGTAATTAAAACATAACTTTGACTCTAACACTAGGTGACTGACAGTCCCAGGCGAATTAACCCTTAAGGAAGGGAATAGCAGTTGCAATGTTTTAATCTTTGGAAAAGATGGGATGGTCATGTCTTTACACAGCACCAGAGGTAGATTCCAGGAAGGAGGGGTCCATCATCAGTGATGGCCATTTGGGCTCCTGTAACATTACTCCCTCAAAAAGGGCACGAAAGTCACCTGGGAGATGAGCTGAAATTGGTGAACTTTGTGAATGCCTAGGGCCACTTTCAAAATCCCAGGAGGATCAGGTTCTGGAGAGGAGTTTCACACAGATACATGTAACGTGAGGGCCTGTTTGTTGGGGTTTCTGTCTTGCTCAGTTTCCACAGTCGTTAGGTCCCAAAGAAAATCACACAGAGGTCTCTATAACTGATTGGCCCATTAGCTCAGGCTTCTTGTTAACTCTTATAACTTATATTAATCCATTAGTCTTATCTATGTTAGCCACATGGCTCAGTACCTTTTTCAGTGGGGCAGGTCATATCTCCCTTCTTCAGTGTCTGGGCAGTACTGCAGAGGAATGGGCTTCCTCCTTCCCAGAATTCTCCTATTCTCTTTGACACGCCTCTACTTCCTGTCTGGTTTTCCCGCCTATACTTCCTGCCTGGCTACTGACAAATCAGCTTTTATTTAAAACATATTTGACAGAATACAGAATTTTCCCACACAAGATACATGCAGTTAAAGGTACTGTTTCCAGAGAAGGGATTACAAAGATCCAGGAGCTAGAACTCTTTCTGACATTCTTGCCTCCAGCAAAACATTCCCGAAACTGTGGCTTTTTGGTGAGGTAGGGGCCACGGGGGTAGTGTCCCTGCCATAAGCTGCCTCAGCAGTTTCTACCTTCTGTCCTGAAGTCATTATGTGACTTTTAGCACTCGTATACATTGATTGGCTGATTTTCACCACTCAAGACTTTTCAGAAACAAAATAAATATTTCAGAAATAAAATAGTTTCAGAAATAAAAAAGCACAAGTATTTTCAATAAGACTCACATGCTATAATGAAGTCATGAGAAAAACATGCTTCTTGTTTAAAATTCCAGTAAATCTGAAGTTTTGATCTAAAATAACTGAAATACCCTTTGTTGCAATCATATGCTAAATTATTCTTTGGCAGTTAAAGATAACCAAAAGGCACACCCCAAGCCCAACATTTTCGGCTGTGAAAGATCATTTCTTTTTTATTTAGGAAGTCCTTTGAGAAAACACAGAGTCATAGTATTCATGGGAAGTTAATTAAAATATTTAAAAAAATCTTGGGATGCCTAGTCAGTCGTCAATGGTATGGTGACCATTTGACTTTCCTCAAAATTTTCTAATTCTTCCTTTCTTCCCCCCCTTTCTTTTCAGAAAGGGTCTCACTAAATGTTATGGCTGCCCTGGAATTCACTATATAGACTTTGGCTGTCCTTGGACGGCCTCTGCCTCTAAGATGAAAGGCATGTACCACTATTAGTTTATGTTTTTTATGTATATGGGTGTTTTCTCTGCGTTTATGTCTGCACACCAGAAGAGGGCAGTGGGTTGCATGAGTATACTGTTATAGATGGTTTGGAACCACCATGTGGGGGCTGGGAATTGAACTCAGGACCTCAGGAAGAAAGCCCAGTGCTTTAAACTGCTCAGTCATCTCTCCAGCCTCTAACAAAACTTCGATACCTAAACTTGCAGTTAATGTTTTCACATCTCTATTTAAAATGGATTTCCATTTTTCAATTTAAATCCAGGCTGGTTTCATAGCTGGACAAAGTTACAAGAAAAGATTCCTTTAACGATTGTTTATTTGAAGAGTTCAGCTCTGAGTTTGGGTGGTCCATGGACCTTTTTTCTTTGTGGCTCATCACAAACAAGCATCTCACTGAATGTATCTTTCTAGTCCTCCCTTTAACCAGATATATGTGAGTCCCCCCATCTTTCATCTGCTTTCATCTGCCATAGAAGCCAAGTCACCACCAACTAGGAATTGGGAATACCCCTTTTTCCATTGCTTAGAAAAGCTGTCTCATCATGTCCGTAACGTACCTTCATTTTCAGTTCACAAAACGTACTTTAATTACTGTTCAAATTGGAGGACAATTTAATCACATTGTAATTAAGTATTTTAGTTAATTCCTCAGACACTCTAGTTGTCACAGTAATTCTTGCTGGCTCCATTAAATATTCAGATAAACACATAAAATGTTGCTTTGATTTGTAGAAAACAGAGCAATGTCAATCAACCAGTCTCATGGCATGTGGTAGATTGATGTTACCCATGTCTATAATCCTAGAAGTTATGCAGACAACTGTCACATTTACTGCAATATGGCAATAAATTTTATCATATTTTATTGCTTTAAAATCATAAAAACATAAAAATAGTATATGTTAGCTAATGGAGTGATATTTTGGTACATGCACAACATCTGTAAATGGAGTGGTAAAAGTGAAAAAAAATCCCTTCCCAAACAATACAATTTTGGTTAACAAATGATTTTATAATACCTATTTTAAATTTTAAGTTGAGTTAGTTGTTGTTATATCTGAAAATTAAGAATCCAGTCTTTGGCCACAATAGGCTCATTTCAAAAGCATGTTCTTACATGTAGTTCCACATACAACTTCATGTATCACATGTCTCACTAGCATTTCAGGTCTCCACCCAGAGAGAAGAGTTTTACTATTGCAAGGAGCCACAGGTCACCCTCAGACGTACTGAGTCCCTCTGTACTGGGCTCTAGTCCTTTCTTGCGGCCTAAGGCTGGGCTTTTCCAGTCTTTCTCTGCTAACTCTCTTTGCTTTCCCACTGTTTCTTGTGAATTCTGCAGCTTCTTCAACTGTTCAACCGCCTTAGGAACTTGAGGTTAGACAGGGATACCCTGTTTATGTTTTCATTTTGTGCTTGGCCGGGGACTTCCAGAAGACTCCTGAAAACAGTCACTAAAATATTTTCAGACTTAAAGTCTGCTTCTCAAATGAAACTCCGAGCCTGTTCCTCAAATGAAGCTAAGCCGAGGGTTGAATTCATGGAAGGCTTGGGTGATGCAAGGAAGGTGGGAAGAACTGCATCATGGGAACATTCAGGTGTACTGGGGCGAAGTTGCCGTGGGGCCATCTTAGTTTTCCTCTCTCTGCCTTGGGTTTTCTGCTCCTGAAGGAGGACAACTCAGGCAGGAAGTGGTAGCAGAGAAAGCGGTCAACAGTTTAAATTGAATGAACAAGGAAGCAAGCAGACACTGGGGCTGAGCAGACACAGGTACTTAACCCTCTATTTATGTTACAACACCCCTCCCCCTCGCCCCATACCTTCTTCTAGGATGGACATGTCTGAGAAAGGGATGTGTTCCCCTTGCAAGCCCATTTTACCTAGAATTCACTCTGTTATAAATAGATATGCAAGAATATGTAGAAAGGTTTAGAGATGCTAAAACAGAAAAGCTCTCTAGGAGAAAGGGTAACCAACCTTCAATGACTGCTGTGATGGGGAACTCTCTGAGGCTGCCTTGAGGTGACTGGGTGCTAGAATGGACCATCACCACCTAGTACCACCTAGTATTTTTTTCTCTTTTGCAGGGGGTTGTCTGTCCTTCCCATAGCTAACCTCCTGCCTAGCGTAAGGGGCAAGGCTGTTCGAACAAATTAAACCATCATTCTGTATCAGACTGAGAGAAGGGATGAAGGGGATGTAGAAACAGTCAACAGAATCAAAGCACCAGGACAAAGGAGAAACACCGGCAGAAGGTGGGGGCACACATCAGGGTATTTGCATGATGAGATGTGAAGAATTTGGGGTGTGGGGTGCAAATGTGGCTCAAAGGCATCTGCTTTTTGGTGCACAGCCTCAATTGAGAACATTCTTCATTTTGGTGGTCATTCATTTCCTTCTAAGTAGCTTCACCAATGGAGACATATTAGACATTTTGGAGAAAGAGAACAGGAAAAAAAATCACACATAATTTGACCTCCTCAAATTGACTTTTTGAGATGTTTTCTTCTATGGATATTTATTCGGGTCCCTAGTATTCACAGAGCTATTATTATATATTAAAATACCATAAGCATTATATATTATACCATAATTGTTTTGTAATGCTTTAAAAATACCTTTGCTGCATATTTACTTTTTTGTATGCATGTATGTGTGAGCATGGATGTGCATGAATGTATGTGGGCACACACCACAGTGCACATGTGGAGGCCAGAGAACAACTTGCAGGAGTCCATTCTCTCCTTTCACAATGTGGGTTCTGGGATTGAACTAGGCTCTCAGCCTTGGCAACCAGCACTTTCACCTGATGCATATATTAATAATTTTTATAAATATTTATTACCAGCCAGCACTATTCTGTTTTTGATGGCTCTGTTACCAGGGAAACCATGACTCCCTTCTGAGTTCTTAGTCTTGTTAGCAAGGAAAAATAAAAACAGGTTTGGAAGGAAGCATGATGATAATTTTTTCTGTGTAGAATTTGGGAGAAATTGCAGGGCACACCAGGTGTCATTCTCAGTAGCTTCTGGGAGGAGGAAATGGTGCAGAGGAAAAGAGATAGCCACACCTCTGTGAAGAAAACAGGTGTGCTTAATGATGGAGGTTGGCAAACAGCTGGATGACTGAATGGGTCATTACATCACTAATACCCGCGTTTCCTCTCCCAGAAAACAGGCCACCTCCCCTGCCGCTGACAGGTCCCCAGTGTTACACAGATCTTACAAGGAAAATATGAGCCCAGTCCTTTCTTCTCATAGTTGTAAGATAAATGTACGGTCCTAGCTAGAACCTGGCTTCTTGGTATATAAATCATGTGCTAAGAAATGTCCCCTCACCCTGTATAAAAGCCATAAAAATCAGCTATTTCGTTGTCTTGGTTTTTGGGGGAGTTCTCTGAGGATCTTTCTCCTTTAGCCCCCATCATGTTGTACCTGAGAGCTGTCTCTCTTACTCTTGTAATTGACGCTGTTTCCCCCAGTGAAGCCTCTCTCTCTTCAGGGAAACTCTTTATCCCCCCTACCCCAGGCTACCTCTGGTGTGAAGTTACAGTCTACTTTAATACTTTAATGACCAACTATGCCACCCTTCCCATTGTCACAGGCTCTTTCACCTAATAAAGCTAACTAAAGGGTAATTTCACGTCAGCTTCCTTCTCTAAGAGCCTGCTGTGTTTAGCCTTCCACTCTGACCTGCGTTTTCCTTGTCATAACAGGAAGAAGGCTTCCAAGAAAGAGTGAAAGAAGACCTGAGTGTTAAGCTTCTTGCCAGAATCCAAAAGAAAGAGGAAAAGGAGAAAGAGGAAGGGCCACAGTCTTTCCCGAGTTAGAAAAGTTGGCAGTCTTAGCAGCGTGGCATGGCAAAGTTCTGGAAGCGGCTGCACCAAGGGAAGGGCTCCTGTGAATGAGAAACACGTTATCTCTTTAAGGGGATAACTATTCCTCCCTGGCCCCCAG
Source organism: Ellobius talpinus (assembly GCA_001685095.1). NCBI lineage: Eukaryota > Metazoa > Chordata > Mammalia > Rodentia > Cricetidae > Ellobius > Ellobius talpinus. The sequence continues at coordinate 12,783 of LOJH01054920.1, read as the reverse complement.
AATGTATTCGGTGGAATCAGGTTTCCCATGAGGGTGGTCTCCTGGCTAGATGATGGGCAGCAGCTGGTTTGACTATGAAGGGAAGGGACAATAGTATGTAATGTTCTCCTCTTTGGAGTGGGACAGAATTTCATGTGTGTATCCAGAGATCCCATTCTTTTGACTAGGAGAAAATAGCTTTCTCTTAAGGAGCTTCAGAAAGCCTTGACACTTCCACATTTTTATACAATCACTTAAATCTTAAGAGGGAAATTGTGATTCCCCCTCCCTTTCTAGGGTTACTAGGGAAATAAGAGGTAAGGACCAAAGCTGCCTATGAAAGTAGGGTCCATTCTCAACGGTCTCCAAGCCTGATGATGCTTTTGTGGCTACCTACAGGTCCATTGCTCACTCACCCACTTTCGATTGGATTTATGAATCATCTATCTCCTGAAATAGGGAATATGGTGGTTTGGCAAACCACAGTAAAATTTTCTTTGCAGTTTGTAGTGGTTGCTAGAAATAAAGAAAGTATGATATGGTTAAGTCCATCATCCTTTCAACACATTTACTTATATTTTAGTTTAAAAAGAAGAATATGTACCGGTAAGCTACCGGAGGAGTTAACGTGAAAGAGATCTGTGGCCTTGCTTTAAATGGACTGACATCAAAAGATAATTGTGAGCAAATGTCTGCTCTATAAAAAATAATCATTTGGTAATAATGGATTTATCTTAGTTAGTTCTCTATTGCTGTGAAGAGGTACCATGACCTAGGCAACTCTTATAAAAGAAAACTGCAAGAGAGAGAGAGGCCGCTTGTTGGTTCCTGGCTGCTTAGCCCAGAAATAATNGCTAGCTAGCTCTTACATCTAGAATTAACCCATCTCTATTATTTTATATTTTACTATGAGGCTTGTGATCTACTGGCGAGTTTCCAGCATCTGTCTCTAGCAAGGATACATGGCTTCTCTCTGACTCCGCCTCTTTTCTCCCAGCAGTTTAGTTTTCCCCACCTATCTCTGTTCTCCTATAACTCTGCTATACTCCCAAAGCAGTTCCTTTATTAACCAATGATATTCACAGCATACAGAGGGGAATCCCACATCAGAAAACATTTAATTGTGGGCTTGCTTACAATTTTAGAGGGTCAGTGTTAACCTCACTGGTGGAGAATAAGAGCACTACCACAATTTTGAGCCAAATTTAAAGCAAGTTTTAATTAAATACAGGTCAGGAGAATGGGCTCTGAATAGGAGCATCCTTGGGTTCCCAGAGAATGATCATGAGTCACATTTTTCAGAGGCTTAAAAAGTCAAACCCACAAAGACATTGTATTTCTAATCAGTTCCAATCAGGGGCGAGTATATATCCTGATGTACTTCCTGTTTTGGTCTCATATTTCCCCCCTTGCATGGTATCTTGAGTCAAATCCTTGACTATGTGATGGGTGTCTGTTTATATTGGGATCTAACAACAATCATTTTAATGGTACACAGACATGAATTATCTAGTTAAGGCAGTAATGATGCAAGAGCCAACCGTAGTTAGAAGAAACAGAAGGGCCAAAGGCCCTACAATGGATGACATCAGAGTTACTATCTAGGAGGAGCCTGAAAATGAGAATGGGGACCAGTCATTTATTTCATATCAGGTCCTCCCGCCCCTTTTTTTAAAATTCTTTTTTAAAATATAGTCAGATTATTTCTAATGATTCCTGAGTGGTTTGTATAGAAACATCATTTTTCTTTTAAAACTATGTAATAACCTTTCTACTTTACCTAGAGCAGGTCAAGTATGCTATCATATTGTAGAGTTATTTCTGCTAATGAACCTTCCTGTTGATAGATCTGGGTCTATTTTTTTTAAACAGGTACCTTACTGGTATGCCAATAGGCACTGTGATAGCCATTTAGTTCCCTATGCCAGGGGGTTCCTTTTGATCTAACATTGTAGCATGTTGACATGTTGATGGACAAGGCGTGGCATACTCTCTTCTGTAATCACTTCCTGCTGAAATTAGGGTGCCACTGTCAGGGCCCAGAAAGGTTAGAATACTAGCCAAATGTTGGGAGAGGATTCCAGCTGTGGGGCATTCACCAGAAGCGTCTGGTTAGCTCACCCATCTGAAGAGACAGGGAGCCATCACCTCAGCTGGACTGGTTCACATCAGCTTCCAGTAGGTCCAGGGCTTGCAGTCATCTGGAGCAGGTTGTAGTTAGCAGCTGTTTCCTGGATGGCGTCTGTCAGTCAAGTGGAAATCTGTTGAGACAGAAATAGACTAGGGACATAAGTTAAAGTTTAGAAACTTAAAGAAAAATCTCACATTTGGAAATTTCAGGCCCAAAGTCCTATTAACTGCAGAAGGGAAGACACAAGATCATGGGAAAGAGAGATCCCATCCTCAGAATAGACAGATGGGGAAACATAGGCTGTACTTCTCTGGAGTCCATTTAACCTGTGACAGGTGGATCCAAGTCTTCTGACTCCCTTGATTCCCTGAAGCTTACATGAAATTTTTAGTTTGCAAAGAAATAAACATTTGAGATATATTATCATTTATTTGTCACCATTGTTTGTAATCTGTGCTGAAATCCATAGTATAAAACAGCTGGAGTAGACTCACACCTTTTGGTCCTAGCAAAAGTTATGGTTTTGGGTTAAAAAGCATGTACATTTTCCCTCTGTCTGATAGTCAGATAGATAGACTGGACAGAGATGCTTTTGCTCAAGGAGAAGGACCTTTAAGTCTATACTTAGAAGACAACCAAAGGAAGTTTAAACTCTTGAGCTGTGCCTAAACAGTAAGCACTCAGTGCTCTGCCTGCTTATCAGAACTCCATTGATCAATGTTAAACCACTGAACTTCTGAAATCTTTGTATAACAATGGCATGAAAGGGGAAAGGAATCTGTAGCATTTTCCAGTTTTTCACATATCTGAAGCCACAGTTTTATACCTTTACAACTTACATTTATAAACCTTAAATCATCTTCTCAGTTCTCAAGTTTATTCAAGCTTTCATATCCTCAGATCTTTACCCATCTCAGAACACTTCTTAGACCCTCGAAAGTTGCATAGACTTTAAACCTTTTTCTTTCCATCTAATCATTTACCAGAGACGTGAGGAGCTATCATGGAGAACAATCCTTGCAAAACAAGTTCTTATTTGAATTGTCCTTTAATATGAAGCCTGTTGGCAAGTCAAACCTGTCTGCCTTTCCTCAACAGAAGACCAAGGAGATGTAGAAAAAGCATTGCTTAACTTTTAGATGTGAAATGTACGAACAAGGTGGCTGAAGCCTTGTGGGGAGGATCTGTTTGCCTCCTGCTGTTAAACTGACAAAGCTATAGTTAGCCTAGCCATCAACGCTGTCAGAGATCTGAGAAGGGTGAATTATATCAGGAAGTATAATTCAAATAACCTGTATTTCAATTAAAATGGCAGAGATTTACCCATTACTTACATGGTTGTCCCAGACTCTCATGGGCTCCATGGCGTCATCTGAGTCAGAGGTACCAGGGCAGTATCACTCTTTGGACACCAGGTTCAGGAGAACTGAGAGACTTTTTCTGTGGAGGAGGAACTTGAGGGGGACTGATCTTACTTTGTCTAGGCAAGGGGGGCAATCAGCTCTCCAGTGTCCTGCTTGGTCACAGTTGGGCAGAGTCCTGGCAGTGGGTGAAGCATGGGGGCAATCTACCCCAGTGGTTAGTGTTACCAATATCCAGAGGGAGTCATCATGCTCCATCATTTTTATGGAGATTTTGGGGTCACTGTTAGGAGCTGGGATCTGTCTTAGTAAGCTCAAATATTTTAAAGACCATATTCAACAGATCTCTGAAGAGTTTGAGGACCAAAATCTCTTAAACATATCTGAGCTAAACAAACTTTCTTTTTCATTACTTGCTTTAGGCTTGACCTTGAAAACATACAGGAAGAAAAATAAAGCATTTTCTCCTATAATGAATCACATTATCATTCGGCATCACAAGTACAGTTCTGAACACATTAAAGAATTTGACCCTTGATAAGGTGGCTGACCATTAATCTGCATATCTTGACTACCTTTAACAGTTTACAATAAGCTTTTTTACAGCTTTATCTCTGTTAAGTTTGAGCCTTAAACAACAATTTCTGAATTATTGCTCCTTTAGTATCAAAATAAAACTTGAACTCATATAGTGTAATGGCCTGTCCTGTCCCTTTAAGAGACAAGCTCCACCCACTCTCTCTCCCCTTCTGCTGAGGCAGGGGGATCTTCCTTCTGTTTCCAGCCTGCAAGCTCTCTCTTTTCTGTCCGTCTCCTGAAGAGGTAAATTTCTCTCTCCACTTCCCCCTTCACTCTCTCTCTTTCTCTCTCTGAGGACACATGGAACCCTGGGCTCTGGAACCAGGTTTCTTTACAACAGCCCCTCATTCTATCTTCCTGAACACCGACATCTACGTACACCAGCAGCTTCAGTGGTGAATTTTCCCCTTCCAGTCAGCTTAACCGTATTGCCCCCAATTACAGCCTTCACGGCTACGGTTGAGCCCTTTGCTGACATTTATCTATGGTTGCTTCCCATAACTCAAAATGTGATTGGACAACCCAGGGTAGTCCCCCCACACTAGCACTACACATGCTGAGTGGTGCATTCACTTTGGGGCCTGGAGTCCCTTGGATTTTTCTTTCTCTTTTTGTTTGGACCACTGGTAAGTGGTTCCCGCCACGAGAGACCACTCAGAGTGGACTCTAGCCTCTGGCTTCTGAGTCACCAGACCCAGAGCCAGTCAGGCTTTATTAACATCTCACCTGTAGAGAGATGTTTTTATTTTATTAACATCCCACCTGCCTTCTATAGGCCCTGTGGTGTCGCTGTTTTTGTGGGTTTTCACATTTTCAGCTATGGTATAAACCCTCAAACTATCAGCCCTGCCTGTGAATGCTCTGCTGGTGTCCTGCTGGTTCTGCTTTTCCTCAAACTATCCCTGACACTGCTACCGCTGGTCCTGTGGAAACCAACAAGATTAGTTGAATCTGCTAGGCAGCTGTTTTCAATTCCAGCCTTTGCTTCCTACCATGGCTTGTGGCGCGGCAGCTTGGCAACAGGGTGGATCACTTTTCTAGGTCTTTCTTGTTAATATGTTTAAAACTCCCACGGCTCAAAAAACATGGCTTTTCCATACAACACATGACTGCTGCCATTTTGACTGAGGTCAGGTGACCTTACTGCCACCTTATCTGAGGTATTCCCTGCCTGGTTCCCAGTGCTGACTCTGTTACATGTGTGTTTTACACAGTGGCATGCCTTTGATAGGGCCCACCAAGAGCATCCACTTCGCCCAATTCCTGTTCACTGTGTGTGTGTGTGTGTGTGTGTGTATATGTGTGTGCATACATGTAACTTAAACACCTATGATTACTGTTAAATGTTATAATTGTCTGCCCATTATATCTCATTCCAGACTGACAAAGCAGTAAGTTTTATGTCTTAAATTGGTATGTACTTTTAAGTCTTTTAAAAAAATATGCTATATTTAGTCCAATCCTGCTTTAAAATATATTAAGCTGTTCTCTACTATTGTCAGTTCTACCATTAAC
>LOJH01054919.1:12457-23254 GCA_001685095.1 Ellobius talpinus | reverse complement strand
CTCAGGTAGGTGGGGAAGACAGAACAGAATTCTGGGAGGAAGAAAGCAGAGTCACAGAGAGTCCCATGGAGCCAGCCACCAGGTCAGACATGCTGAATCTTTCCTGGTAAGCCACAGTCAAGTGGCGATACACATTATTGGAGATGGGTTAATCAAGATGTGATAGTTAGCCAATAACAGGCTAGAGCTAATGGGCCAGGCAGCAGTTTAATTAATACAGATCTCTGTGTGATTATTTAGGGCATAAGCTAGCCAGGTGACCAGGAAAAAAACAGCCCGCTAGCCCGGGTGTAAGCCAGTCAGGTGGTGGGATGGGTCCCGCTGCTCCTTTTACATCACAGCTTTGTGAGATCAGACTCTTCTAACCTCTCTTGGGTTAAAGGTAATTAAGTCAAGGCATGAGGGTTGCTGGTATGGGGGGTTCACTTATTGGTTTCCAGCTACTTAGTAGCTCAGACTAGAAATAATCACACAGAAACTGTATTATTTAAATCACTGCTTGGCCCATTATGTCTAGCTTCTTATTTGCTTACTCTTACATCTTAATGAAACACATCTCCATTAATCTGTGCATCACCACGATGTCGTGGCCTACCAGCAAAGTTCCAGCATCTGTCTCTGGTGGGCCAAATGGTTTCTCTCTACTCTGCCCTTCTTTCTCCCAGCATTCAGTTTAGTTTTCCCCACCTACCTCTGCTCTGCCCTGCTCTGCTATAGGCTCAAAGCAGTTTCTTTATTAACCAATGGTATTCACAGCATACAGAGGGGAATCCCACATCAGGTTGCCAAGTAAACCTTTACCTGCTGAACCATGTTTTTCCTGTTATTCTTTTTAAAGTCATCCTTAGACTAAGTATATAAATAAAGACCCTTTAGGACAGCAGGAAAATACTGCCTAGTAGATATAAATCCCGAGAGTATATAAGATACTTGTAAAAGCCATATTACAGTTTCATGACTTGTTAATTCAAGGTGATATTTATATTCTGGACTTGTTTTTTGGAGTAGCTTGTTACTGGCTTAGCTCATCAAACAAACAAATTTTCTATTTGACAATAACTATAATAAATTATTTCCAGTGGTGGTAATGCAGGTGCAGTAATTGCCTATAATTGATGTAATTACCTAATGAAAAGCAGCACAACTTTAACTCACATGTTCTTGACATGTGATCATAATTATATTCATAAAACTATTTAGTGAGTTTCTTTTTGCACTGAATTTAAAGATAATTTATTAATATTCTCCTATGACTCTGAAGGAAAATCAAAGCAGATGTGTTGTTTGCATTTCTTAATGTTTCTGGAAAGCCATATTTTAATATGTTGCAGCACAAAAGATGGAAATAAAATTTTAAGCATGCAGTTATCATGAATTTACTCTATTTCCATTTCTAAGGGCTCTGTAAAATAAAGCAGGTTCATGCCTTATATTTTGAAGAATTTAACACCAACGTTATTTTTAAGTGTAAACCAAATTTTTCAAAGGAAATCAGTTTTTTCAAGACCTAATATTATAATTTTATATACTCTTTATATAATTTTAATGTTGTTTTTTCTTCACATATCTTCTATACATATCTCCACATAACTTTATATTTTCTGAGACAAGTATGGATAATTTTCTGCTGTTTTTATAGTTTCTGTCCTACTTTAAATTTCCTTTGGAGCTTTGTAATCTACAGTTAAATTAGTGTAATTTGAGAGCTGTATAAAAGTCAAATTAAAAATAAGAATTTGAGGGTAGCTACAGAAGCCAGCTGTAGTCCAACAGTCTAGGAGTTTGAATCATCTAGTTGTTCAATCAGCTAATGCTATGGTTCACATATGGTGTTGGTAATTTGTTCTATTTTCTGATGTGTCCACTATTAATTCATTGCTTTCTGCATTACATGCCCTTTAAATACTTTGATTTTTGTTTATTTTTCAACCATAACTGTCTCTGAATGTCCAACATTTTAAAGCTCACAGCTCTGCTCCATTGTAGAAACAATGTATTTTCTCCTTTTTGCTTTACGTTGTTATAAAAAGTCCTCTTGCTATCACTTAAAAATGTAGAAAATAGATCATTTGAAATTAAGAAATCATTTACTTATTTTTTGTTTGTGGCTTAGATCAAAGGGAAAACTCTGTAGTTGGCTCTCTCCTGCCTGCCACCTTGTTGGACGTGAGAAATGAAATCAGGTCTCGGTCAATAGCCTCTGCTATCTGAACCACCTCACAGCCACCCCTTCCCCATTTTTATTTTGACAACATAGACAGAAGCATGTGAATTCTCAAGTATTTATGAAAGGCCATTTTCTGAGTGATCAAAATGTGCCATTTTCAATCCATCTGCTTGAGTTATTCATGATTCTATAAAGTGGATTACAGACAAACAAGCTCATCAAAACAAATGGCTGAGCAGGAAGTCTTAACTACTAAGCCATAACTCCAGCTCCTCAATCTCTTCTGAAAGAAAACAATCCCTTTTCTTTCCTTCAGTTACCTTTGATTTTTAGATACAGTGAAACCATTGTTATTGGAAGCCTTTATTCCTTCAAATACACAGAACAGCATTACTAGACATCTTAAAACACAATCAACAAAGAAAAGAATTAAGCCATATTTAGTACATGTTCTAAATCCTCCACCAGAATTGCTGCCTGCCCTTTGTTTCCCTGGCATCTGTTTCACACTACTCTATTCTTCACTTTTATGAAGTGAATAATTTAGATTCCATCTCTGTCTGAGGCCTTACAGCCCTTCATTTCCTTGCTTGATTTCTTTCACTTTTACAATGATTTCTAGTTCCATCCATATTGTTACAGATGACAGGATTTCATTCATTTAATGATTGAATAATATTTCATTGTGCACCTACACATGCCAAATTTTTCTTATCCACTCTTCAGCCAATGGACAGTTGGGTTACTTCTATTTTGTGGATATTGAGGGTAGTACTGCAGTGAACATGGGAGTGTGGGTCTTTCTTCAACATTCTCATGGCATGAACTTTGGATATAACAAATGAGAAGATTTCTGGATCTCATGGCAATTATATTTTGAACTTTGGAATTATCACAATCCTACACAATTGTTGTACTAATTTGTATTCCTACCTACTTGTGGTCTCTGCTTCTTCTCTATGTTCATACGAGCCCTTGTTAGTATTTGATGGTTTTGAGAAAAACCGTTGACACTGGAGAGAGAGAATGTCTCCTTCTGATTTCCTAAGAATAAGTAGGGCAGAAAACCACTTGCTACAACTGCTGACTATTTCTGTGTCTTATTGTTAGAAATATCTGCTATGAATATTGCCAATTGTATCTGGGCTGTAATTTTAGCTATTAATTTTTAGATAATCAGTCACTTTAACACCAGTAGAAAATACCTTTGCAAAGGGAAAAAATTATTATCTGCGAAACTTGACAGCTTTCTAGTCATGCTGATATTTCTCTAGTTTTGAGTTTTTTCTAGTTCCACAGTTAATGTGAATTAATTGAGTTACATAATGACAATGGTAACTTTGCATAGCCTTTCAGACTAGTTTGTAACACAAATATGAAGTTAAAAGAAACAAATCATTTCATTGCTAATAAAGATCTTGAGTTATTCAGAGGCATGTAAACAACTCTTTATTAAAGCACTTTTGTTTTGATATAGTAATGTATCTCCTTTGGTCCATGACTCATTTCTAAGTATAGCATTTGAAATTTCCTGTCTCAACATTTTCCTAATCAGCCCACTGAAGACTCCTTCTGATAAAGTTCCCTGAGCACCTTGATTATGAACGTGAAACAAGGAACAGATTCCTTATTTTGATTAATAATTAAATTGGCACCTTCTGAAAAGGATGTCAGAGATGTGATACAATCAGACTTATTAACCAGTACCCAATAAAGGAAGTAAGCCTGGCAGTTAGTATTTGGATTACATGAACAAAGTGAAGCTAAAGACATCTACTGTTCTCTTCAATTAAATGAACAAACAAATAAGAGGACTGTATTAAATCCACACATTCAAATAACTAGATACATATTCAGGAAGAGAAGCAATAAAAGAAATATGTCCACTCAGTGCAGAACACTAACTTCAAGTCATATCCCCATAGCTTTTTAGACAAGTGAACTTCTCCAAAAGATTTACCTAAGTGAACCTCAGAGCCAGATCTTCTCCAGGTCATTCTAATCATTCATGCTATTTCTAAACTCTTGGGGAAAACTCATTATTACATCCACAGCAGTGTTTAAATCTTTAAATGGAGTTTTCTCAATATCTAAGACTTCTTACAAAAATATGAAAAAGAACTTTAGATGTGGTTTATAAGTCTTTTTCTGTATTGCTCAGCTAGAGGGGCAGTGTCTGGCCAGGAAGGGTCCATGTGTTAATTGCCTATGAGATTTCATGCTGCCGCCGCTGTTTCTTTCTTATTAACATGACCTTCCCTTTCCTCCTTTCTTGAAGCTCCTCACATCTACACTCATGTTGTTGCACCCATACATGATTTTTTTAAAAAATCTGAAACAGCATTAGAATCATAGGTCTAGTATTGCACAGGAGACCTAACTTAACACGGAGAAAGATTAAAGGAAAATATAAACTACTCGATGTAAAATGCTAAGTTCAATAAAGAAGTTGGCTGAGTCTCTGACACAGAAAATGAATGCAATTCACATGAACCAGAATAAAAGAAAACTCTCAGACTTCAAAAAATAAATATTCCTTTGAAAAAGATCTACAAAAATATTTGCCTGCTTCTTTTATCTAGTATTCTTCAGTGATCCTAAAATATTCCTTCAAGAGTGATGAAAAATAGCAAGTTTTATTCCATATTAGGAATTAAATTGAGACTTGTAATTCTTTATATGCCCCCAACTGTGATGTACCTGAGAGTTATACTCACAGTAAACCACAGGAATAACCGACCATGATTGTACATGCTTTACAATTTGTAAGCATAATTTCAGCTTGTTTTTAATCTTTTTTTTGATTTATTTTTCATTGGTGATTTGAGAATTTTACATAATACACCCTGATTACACTCACTTCACAGTCCTTCACAGGTCCACCGCCATCCTTGTGAGCCTCCCAAAAAATAATTTAAAAAAGAAAAAAATATATATTTTAGTCCAATTTGTGTTACCCACATACTCACTGGAGCAACGTCAAGTGCCCAGTGGCCAGCTCCTTGAAGAAAACTGTCCTTCCATATACACACCCCACCAGAAGCCATCCACTGTGCACAGCTACACTTTTGCTTCCCTACCACATTTTTAACAGTCCCCTTCAATGGCTTCCTGTATAGAATGTTTCCTTTTAGGTGGAGTGGCAGAGGTTGTCACAGGAGTCCTCTATACTCCTCATTCTCGACTGTGACTTTGCAGTCAATGCTACCACTGCCAAAGGCGTTTCCTTATCCTTACAGCTAGTGACAGCACAAATCACTGTCTTACACATGGTTTCTGGTGACAGCACAGAACACAGACATCCACATGGTGTCCAATGGCAGCACAGACTGTGGGCATCAATATGTCCCTCAGTTGAGGTATTGACCATGGACATCATCCCTCATGGTCTTCACCAGCAACACAGACCAGGGACATCAAAATGGCTTCAGGTTGCATCATAGACCACAAACATCAAAACAGACATCGCCATTGCCTCCTGAGCCACAGACATCAAGTTGACCTTAGGCAACAGCACTGTCAACAGATACCAGTATGGCCTCCATCAGCAACATACAGGAGACAGGAGGCCTACTTAAGAAGTTATTAAGATAATGCATTTTTCTAGAGTAAAGGCTGAAAGTGATGAATGCTTTTCCATGCTCAGTAATTTTCATGTAGAACTAATTTATGAGTAAAGATCAAAATGTTTACATAAAAAAGAAATACTACCAGTTGACATTTTAGTAACCCCATGGAAAAGGCTGTTCCTGTTTTCTGTTTTCACCCTTTCTGTGTTTGTGTATGTGTACGCCTGAGAAGGGGCAGGGTTTGGGTGGGAGTGGGTAGCACATGTGGAAGAGCTTGAGGTCTACTATTCTCTCTTGAGACTGGCTCTCACTGAACCTGCGGCTCACCATTTTTTAGCTAGGTTGCATGGTCAGCAAGTCTCTGCAGCCTCCTCTCTCTAGCCCTATAGTGTTGGAGTAATAGGTACATGTATCCACAAGCAACTTTTTACATAGGTGTTGGGAATTCATACTCAGGTCATCAGAGTTAAGAGAAAATTTGCTTGCACAACAGTCCATTTCCTCATCTTTATTATTTTATTTTCCTCTTTCCAACATGACCCTCTCTTCAGTATGGGTCATATGGACTTGTGGCCCTCGAGGTGATGACTAAATATGTTCCATTTTAATTGTTTGCACATTATTAATTTATTCTTATGTGATGTTCTGTGATGGTTGTTGTTGCTGTTGTTGTTGTTGTTGTTGTTTTTCTCTCCAGCTTTATTACAAACTGGAGTCTCCTTGTAGGAAAGAACTCCAGTTGGAGAATTGCTTCTACTAGACTGGCCTGAGCCCAACTATGTGGAGTATTTCTCTGACTGACGATTGATGTGTGAGGACCCAGTCCTCTGTGAATGTGTCACCCTTGAACAGGCGGTCCTGGAATATATAAGAAATCAAAATGAACAAGGCAGGAGAGCAAGCCAGTGAGCAGTATAACTCTGTGGTCTCTGCCTTAGTTCCTGCCTTGATATCTCTCCATGGTGAACCAAAAGTTATAAGATAGGACTCCTTTTAAGTCACTTTGGGCATGGTGTTTATGGTAGATGTAAGGACACTTGCTTAGTGTACTCAAAACTTACGTGACAATTCTTATGATATTGTCTATCAAGATAAGGACTTTTTAAAAATTCTCTCTTTCTGGCATTCTTAAATTACTGAAAACTTATTACCATAAATTATGCATTATGTACCATAGTGTATGTGTATATATTCCATTTATATGTGAGGAAATTCAAAAAATAATTGCAATAATTTAAGCAAATAAGGTCATACACCCAGCAGTGTGAATCCTAGATATTTCAAGTTGATCAGAGTAAATTATCAGATACTTTTAAGCTCCTGAGGTGACCATGACTCTTTTTCATTTCTTTTTTTAAAATTAAAATTTCCAATTTGTAGAAAGCAATACTTTTCTGAAATAGTAAATAAACAAAAATGGGACTTAACAAACTACACTATTCCAAATCTAAACTGCTTCTCTGGTAAAGATCAGACTGAAGTGTATTATAAATTGAAATATCTACTTATCATCAGAAATTTGAACATAGTGTGCCAGGCACCCAGAGTGGACTTTGAAATGTATGCACTTAAGCAGGCTGAACAATTAATAGATAATATAAAGTGCATATCTTTGAAAATCACAGCAACTATTTATACTAGAAAATATAATATTATATTATTGATGAACAATTTATAATATAATTTAAATTTATTGAATGAGAGTGAGCTGAATATATGTTGTCCTCAAAATGCTTTTATTTTTTATACACTGTTACTTCTTCATAATAACTGCCAAGTCTAATCACTCAGACTACCATTGAGTACATAACAACAGCAGCTGTCATTCACAGTTGATAAGCTGGCCTTTCTTATACTGGTGTGCAATGCAATTGCCCCAATAATGCTTAATGTAGCTGATTCATCTTGGTGATAATCCTGTAAATTGCATTTCACTCTGTATACAGTACAATATTGTACACATAATATACTATGGCTAAAAATCTAGGTAATTCTGAAATAATAGTGTCACTCTTTTCCTTATTTTTATGCATACTTTCCAAACTGCAACAATTTCCACACACAGTTAATTAATTTAAAAAAAAACATAGTATAGTTAGCATTCCTAGTGCAGCTCCTTGAAGGATAAGACCAACCTGAATCCTGAGCTCACATGAGAAGGTACCCAGAAGTACTGAAGAAGGAATTTGATTACCTGTACCTTTACTTAGACACATATGAGTACCTCCCATAAGCAGTTGGCATGAAAGGAATTCATTGAGAGATGATGAGCAGAGAAGAGCTGCCTTTTGCATGTCCTTATTGACTGTTGACATGAAGCAGCAGGTTGCCCAGAGAACCCTAATGTCACTTCCAAATATAGTAAAACCACTTGTATTTTGGTGTCAGCAAAAAGTAGACAAGTCCACTCTAACAGCATATAGCATTAAGAACGTAACTATTCCATCGGTTCACTGGAATAGAATTGAAGACCAGCTATCAAGCCACACACCTACGAACACCCAATTTTTGACAAAGAAGGTAAAAATATAAAATGGAAAAAAGAAAGCATATTAAACAAATGCTGCTGCCATAACATGTAGAAGAATGAAAAGAGATTTGTACCTAATGCCATGCACAAAACTCAAGTCTACATGGATCAAAAACCTCATATAAAACCAACCACACTGAAACACACAGAAGATAATTGGGAAGTACACTTAAAGGATTTACAAAGGAGACCACTTCCCAGATGTAACCCAGGTAGCACAGACACTGAGAGCAACAATTAATAAATGGGATCTCCTGAAACTGAAAAGCTTCTGTAAAAAAAAGGACATGATCAATAAGACAAAATGGCAACCTACAGATTGGGAAAAGATCTTCACCAACCCCACATCTGACAGAGGACTGATCTCCAAAATATACAAAGAACTCAAGAAACAACATCAAAAGTACAAATAATCCAATAAAAAATGAGGTATAGATCTAAACACAGAATTCTCAACAGAAGAATCTAAAATGGCTAAAACACACTTAAGGAAATGTTCAATGTCCTTAAGCAATAAAGAAATGCAAATCAAAACAACTCTGAGATTCTATCCTACACCTATCAGAATGACCAACATCCAAAACAAAGATGGCGGCTCATGCTGGGAGGATGTGGGGTAAAGCATACTTTTCCATTGCTGGTGGGAGTGCAAACTTACACATCTGCTATGGAAATCAGTATGGTGATTTCTCAGAAAATAAGTAGACAATCTACCTCAAGATGCAGCCATATCACTGTTGTATATATATCCTAAGAATGCTTAATCATACCACAAGGACATGTGTTCAACCATGTTCATAGGAGCATTCATTTCTATAAACTTGGAAGCAACCTAGATTTCCCTCAACTGATGAATAGGTAAAGAAAATATGGTACATTTACACAATAGAGTAATTTTACAGTGGTAAAAAATATAATGACATCTTGAAATTTGCAGGAAATGGGTGGATCTGGAGAAAGCCATATTGCATGATGTAACCCAGAACCAGAAAGATAAATATGATATGTACCCACTCATATAAGTGCCTTTTTTAAAGGAAAACAACAATAACAAGAACAACAACAGTAGCCTGCAGTCCATAACCCCTAGCAAACACAGAGGACCCTAAGAGAGACATACGTTGATCTACATAGGAAGGAAAAAGACAAGATCTCCTGAGTATACTGGGAGCATGGGGGTCAAAGGAGAGGGTAGAAAAGGAAAGGGAAGGAAGGGAGGTTAGTGGAGAAAAATGTATAGCTCAATAAAAACAATTTTAGAAAGAATGGAAATTATGGTTACAACAACAGTGTTTAAGAGCATGTGTAGCCATGTGTTTGAGTGCATAATATCAAACATGAAAAAATATTCAAAGCCTTCACAAATTCTTTCTTCACACTGATCACTACTAGAGAGAATATTAGACACAGCAGGAGCAATATAGATGAGTGTACTGACTAGTACAGAAAACTCTGAGACTGACAACATAAATTGTGATATGACATGACCTCCTTAAAAAGCAGACTTGTCTACTTATTAAAAAAATTGCAATTCTAGGATGAGTTAACTGTAAAGAAGAGAATAAGCCACTTAGGAAAAAAAAATAAAACCTATGTGAGTCTGGGACCTCCATGGCAGTAGGCCTGAGTAGCCAGGATCTCTGATGGTCCATACATGAGTCTGGGACCTCCGAGAGCAGGCAGGAACCAGAGACCTCTGTGTTCCCAGGCATGAATCAGGAACCTTCAAGGGAGTAGGAGGGAGCCAGAACATCTGCCAGAGCAGTCCCAAGGCAGCAACCTCAGCAGAAAGAGTTCCAAGCATGCAATCTCTGTGGGAGAAAGCCTAAACAATCCCCTGGTATGGCAGAGCAAACCCCGGAAGTGCCAAGCAACCTCCAGGAACACAGTGCAACCAACAGGGTGACTATAACCGTGGTCCTGACTGTACCATTGCACTACAGAACATCCCATCCAAACATAAAAGAATATATCTTCTTCTCAGCACCTCATGGAACCTTCTCAAAAATTGACCACCTCAAAAAAAAAGGAATAATGTCATGTATCTTATTGGATCACCATGGCTTAAAATTAGAATTAAACAGCAACACTAATTTCAGAAAGCCCACAAACAAATGAGAATTAAACAATGCTTACCTGAAGCATCAATGGGTAAAGAAAGACATAAAGGGAGAAATTAAAGACTTCCTAAAATTCAATGAAATTGATCACACAACATATCATTTTTGGGACACAATGAAAGCAGTGTTAAGAGGATAGTTCATAGCATTAAATGCTTATATAAAGAACCTGGAAATATCCCAATCTAGTGAATTTAAAACATAAGAAGAAAACTCACTCAGGAGAACTAGACAGCTTGAAATAATCAAATTGAGAGCTGAAATCAACAAAATAGAAACAAACAAACAAAAAAACAATGCAAAGAATCAATGAGACAAAGAGTTGGTTCTTCGAGAAAATCAACAAATGAGATAAATCTTTATCCAAACTAACCCAAAGGCAGAGAGAGAATATCCAAATTAACAAAATCA
>LOJH01054912.1:0-11952 GCA_001685095.1 Ellobius talpinus | reverse complement strand
GGTCTCCAGGATGACAGTAAACTGGATGCTGCTCCAACCACACCTCTCGCTGAGCGTGAGGCCACCAACTCCCAACTTTCCCCTCTCCTACGTTGCCTGCCTCATGCCTGCAGGAGGTAGCCAGACTTGAACCGGCACCCCTCTTTATCCCCAAAGAGTCTGGAATATTTGGTTAAAAGCGTCACCTCAGTCCCTAACATCCTTATCCAAAAAGTCTGGAATGTTTATTTGGGGGGGCTTCACCCCAGCATCCTGGCATTCATCTTGAAATGCTGGGTGGAAAGTTCCATTTCAAAGATCCCCTGGGAGTTGCCTCAGTCCAAACTCCACCTCTGAGAAAGCCCACCAAATGGTGACCCCTCCCCAGGGAGGGTCAAGATCACTCCCGCAGGCTGTTTAAACTGCCCCCTAGAGAATGAACACGTGGTGTCCTGGTTTTCCGTGGTCTTTCCAGTTCTCCTTTCCCCCTCTCCTTGTTTTCCTGGGGAGCCACTCAGGAGTGCTTCCATTCATTAAACCTGGGCATCTTTTAATTCAGTTTAATTTGGTCTGATTTGGATTATTGCGTCGGCAGAGAGGTTTGTGGGTCAGAAAATACTTAACACTTCCATTAACCATTACCCCTCTCTTTTCTCCCCCTCCACACTTGGTCTCCCCATCCATTCCCTTCTTCCATCCATATCTTTCTACTCTATTTCCCTTTCCTAAGGAGCTCTATCTGCTCTCCCGGTCTATGTGGTCCTCCTAGTCTACTTTATAAACCTGCCCTCCGTGGTTCTATGGGCCGTAGCTTGATTATCATTGACTTCACAGCTAACGCTCACATAGAAGTGAATACATACCATATTTGTCTTTTGGGATCTGTGTTACCTCACTCAGGATGTTTTTTTCTAGTTCCATCCATTTATCTGTGAATTTCTTGAGTTCATGATTTTTACTGGCCAAGTAATACTCTATTGCATAAATGTGCCATATTTTCTTTACTCGTTGGTCTGTTGACGGACAGCTAGTCTGTTTCCAGTTTCTGGCTATTAGGAATAGAACAGCAGTGAGCATGGGTGAGTATGGGTGAGCAAGTGTCTCTGTGGTAGGATGAACGACCTTTGGGTATATGCCCAAGAATGGTATAGCTGGATTTTGAGGTAGATAGAGTACCATCTTCCTTAGAAACTGCCGCACTGGTTTCCATAGTATGTTTGCACTCCCGCCAGCAATGGACAAGTGCTCCCCTTGCTCCACATACTTGTCAGAGCGAGCTGTCACTTGTTCTGTTTATCTTTTCCATTCTGAAAGGTGTAAGATGAAATCTAAAGGTAGCTTTGCATTTTCCTGATGACTAAGGATGTTGAACATTTCTTTAGGTGTTTCTTAGCCATCTGAGTTTCCTCTTGTGATAATTCTCTACTTATAACTGTGCCCCATTTTTTAATTGGGTTATTTGCTTTCTTGATACCTAGGTTTTTGAGTTCTTTATATATTTTAGATATTATCCCTCTGTCAGATATGTTGTTGGTAAAAATTCTTTCCCATGCTGTAGGCTGAAGCTTTGTCCTAATAATAGTGTTCTTTGCCTTACAGAAGCCTCTCAATTTCATGAGGTCCCGTTTATTAATTGTGGTGTATAATTCTACAGTAATGGCAAAAGCAGATATTTTAAGATCTCTGAGACAACTGCAATATTAGGCTAACTTTCCGTGATTCTGCCAGTGACTAAGTCATAGTCACTGACAATATCCTGTACTTTGCGCCATATCCAGAACAGGAATTAGCTGAGCCAGGCTTGATGATGGGCCAGGAATCCCAGGCAGGAGATTCAAGGCCCCCAGGTCAACTCAGTGAGACCTTATCTCAAAAAACTGGAAGAGGGCTGAGGACCAAGCTCAGCAATAAAACACTTGCCTCCCATTCGTGCAAATCCAGTAATGAGAAGAGAAAAGCTGCTAAATGCCACACCGTGGTTAGTGAAAATAATGACAGATGCCCCTGCCCCTATCCAACCAGCTGTGGGCCCTCTAAAGCACATCCCATGGCAAAGCTCGAATTTAGGCAAATTTGGACATGAGGGTGACTAGAAGTATCACAGAAACAGACAGACACATTTTGTCTTCCCAAAATGTCAGAATTTATTGAATAACCACACATTCACAAGCTACTTTATTGGCTGTAACTTGCCAAGTGCTCCTGCTTTGGTTTAATGACTGAGCATTGGCAATCACAGGTTTGCTTTGTTTCTGCTTCTTATTTCTGCTTGTTTCGTCCTGTTGGTGTGGGATGAGTGGGTGTGTCACTATAGCTTTTAGGTCTAAGCCTGGGTTCTGGCAGCCCCAGCAAGCTGGTCTTGACCACACATCCATCCCCACGGCATCAAGAGACAAGAAAGAATGAAAAGCAGGGAGAGGTTTATTTAAAGCAGCCACAAGGAGTTCTAATGACCCCAACCCTGAGTCTATCTTTAGGGATCTACTCTGAGGTTTATGTTCACGGGTTAAGAAGTGTACACGAGCAAACCATCCTGCTCACGGCTGCATCTCAGCCATCACTGACCCGGCGGCGGCGGCATTGTCTCTGTTCTACTCTGGTCTGCAAAATGATCTAATCGTCAGGTTTGTGTGAAACAATCCTCCTGGGAGCTGCTTCTCTGGCTGCCCAGGCTTCAGCTTTTCTTTTCTCCTAGCATGAGATTTCTGCGGAAATTCCAGTTCCTTGGGGGCCATTATTTCAAGAATTTGACAGAGAGAGGGAAGGGCACAAGTGTTTCTCTTCATCAGATGTTTTCTCCTGCCAGGATGGCTGCAGAGGTATTCACATTCACAGAGGAGATGGAGTCTTTCTGGGTCTCCATTGGCTCTCAGCATAGAAGCAAGTGCTGTGTTGTAAGGAGGGACAGCAGCAGGTCACACAGTGGGGACCAGGCTGCCCAGGAAGTGCTTACCTCCATCCAGGGTGCAGTCTCCCTGCCTTGCATAATTGCCCTCATCTGGGAGGCATCTGTCCTGGGAGTTTCTGCTCTTCCAGGAGGCTGAGGTACTTCAAAGGCGATTACAGACAGCGATAACCCTGTACCTTCACCCCAAGTGAAGGAAACAGACACAAAAGAGACAGCAGAGACATCTTGTTTGGTTTTTGTTGGAGACGGGTTCTCACTAGGAAGCCCTGGCAGGACTAGAACTAGATATATGCCAGTTAGCCTTGAACACGCAGCTCTTGCCTCTGACTCATGCTAGATTATAGGCTCTCCAAGTTACTTTCTTTCCAGTTAGTTCCCCCTTGCACTTAAAAAACTGACCAAATAACATTTGCTCAAGTGAAGATATAATCAGTACAGAAGTGAAATTAGCGAGAAGGCCCTGTGGGCAAGAAACGGTGCCACATACTTACCCAACAGGGACGCTGAGTCAGAGGGCTGAGAGTTTGAGATCAGCCTGGGATACACAAGTTACTGTCTTAAATAAAAAGTAAAAAAAAAAGACCTTTCCTTGGTATTCAGCAAAGTGTTCAAATTTCTTTATATAGGTAGGGACACATATAACTTGCCAGCTTTCTTTTTTCTGCTTCATTTTAACCTTTGAGATACGGTCTTCCTCTAAAGCTCAGGCTGGCCTGGAACTCGTGGCCGTCTTCCTGCCTCAGCCTTCTAAGTACTGTTATTTCATTCTTTTTTAAGGATTATAAACTATCCCTTAATATACACAGATGCTCCGTATTCAACCATTTGCCTGTAGATGGATATTCATGTTGTTTGGAGGCTGAGTTTTCTGTTTATGTTGTTGCTACTAGAAACAGTACTCTGACAATATTCTATATTTTTAAGCTGTTAAAGCCATCCCTAAATATACTCTCCCTCTTAGTGGATGAATCTCTTTTCATCATGCCACTGTCTTCTCATTCTTCCTGTTCAACACTAGCACACACACAGAGACACACACAGAGACACACACAGAGACACACACACATAGACATACAGACCCACATACACACACATACACACACACACATGCACGACCTCCCTCTGTTGGGAATGCTCTTCCTTTACCTCTCTGCTGGGGACCTCACTTTTTATCTCCCCAAGTTCCCCAACCCATCACTATGGTAGGTCGAGGACCTCCGCAGTTCTATGGAAACTTCTACATCCAATAATGAATTAGTTATATCTTTCTAACCTGCCCTTGCAGGGACAAGAAGGGACTCACTGTTGATCCTCAGTACCTGCCATCATGGTCTACATGCATTGGGTCTGGGGACACACCCCAAAGCCTGAACAGATTGCCCTCCGGTGTTCCCTTAGTGTGCCTTCGATCTCATTCCCTCTCAGTCTGTGTTGAAGCCAATAACATTAGATTATGGCTCTCCGGGAAAACATCAGAGCCTAGGACAAGCTGTAACAGACTAAGAGCATTTCAGAAAGACTAAAGCAACACATGACGCCATCAGTGGCCAGTCCCTCCTCTTTGCCACATTTGTCCTGGTAGCAGCCTGGTTGTTTTCCCTTGAACCTTACCTGAGCCCCCTCAGCCAGCTGGCTCGGATCCAGCTAGTTTGGTTCTACTTCCTGCAGCAGTCCCACCAGAAGAGAGGCAACAATCATGGAAGAATCTGGAGAGTTTGCAGCAGTCAGTTGAGGCTGGTTTTTGCAATCTAGGAGCTTGGTGATCTTGGAGATCAGCTGGGTGGTGCTGGAGAAGGGTGGTCGGGGGAAGGTGGCTACCTTTTCTCAAAAGAAGAGCGCTTGCTAGCATTACCCACCCGCCACACTGCTGCTCCCAAACCCAACCCTGGCGAGACTTTGGAGGGACAGGTTATAGGTCACAGATTCCCTCTCTGGCTTCTGAGGCTACTGTCTGGACAATGGCTCCAGCCATGAGGAAGCAGGAGGCGGAGGGATGGATCCAGTGGGTTCGTCCTCACATCCTCTTACAGTGACACACGCGGACAGCCATGGAGGAAGAGTTTCAACCTCCTTCTCTGGTGAGAGTTCTAGAAACCCAGGACTTCTCACTCCTCAGGCCTTTGAGTGCGGCCAGCCATTATCTGGAGGAGAGAGATCTTCAGTGAGATCTGCAGGCCTCCCCCAACTGACTTCCGAATTTCCCATGCAAAATAGTCGTTTAGTCTTTGCTGCTTTCTAGGACAAATACCCCTAGGAGATGTGCAAAAGCCTTGAAAGATTCACTAATTTTTTTTTCTCTGAAGTAGATTGAACAAAGGGAGTTGGGGGTCTCATTAGGGCCTGGGAGAAGTTCCCCCAATTAGCATGCACCTGTGTGTGTGTGTGTGTGTGTGTGTGTATGTGAAGGTGTCTCACTTCTCAGAAGGATTATGGATGTCAGAAGGGAAGAAAGAAATGGTTCAGGCTTGTTCTTTGCCTGTAGACAGCTCTGCCTTTATGACTTCTGTGAAGAGTATTTGCCTATCTGTGGTCACTGTAGTCACAAGCCAAGCAGTGGAGTCACCATTGCTCACTTCCTGGTCTGACCACTCCGGCAACTCTAAACTCCCACTGACCCAGATTCTTCTCGAGAGCTTCAGAGAGCCAAGCCAAGAGTGATAGGCAGATTAGGTCTTTAAAGTGAGGGCTGCCAGAGAGATTAGTCAGCAGCAAGTAGGGGAACGCACTTCAGAGCAAGGTGTGCACTGGGCCAAATGCTCATCTGTGGGCTCCCAAATCACTCGCTGGTTCCCATACCCCTTCTTCCTTCCCTGGTAGATTACTTGGTCCACTGTCTAGCGACCAGAGCCTTCAAACCCTGACCAGGTTCCCTCTAGCGTTGCAAAAACTCCACCTTTCTATTTAATCGGAAGATCCCTGAATGAGAACCTGAGGGTCAACATGGCAACACCGCAGCCATGCAGGAGCATTGTTTACACCCAGCTCTTTAAACTCTGGCTCCCATGGGTGTGATCCCTACGGCATTGTACATTTGAATGTAGGAATCACAAGACATGACAAACTTTTTTTTTCTTTTCTGGATTTCCAACAACCAAGAGTAAATTGAGAACCAAACATGTAACAAAACCAAGTGTTTCTGCCATACTGAGTGCCCATGGTATTTGTGAGCCTTCACTGCAGCTTTGGTTCACTGCGGCTGCTTTGGTTGGCTGGGAGCACACAGCATTCACACATTACCCTGTGCATGTTGTCACAGCATGCAATGCCAGCCAATCCTGCCTGGAATATCTCCGCTGGGATTTGAGGCCATTGTGTGCTATGAATTGTGGTCTCTTTATTATAGATACAAAGTTGTCTGCTACTGTGGAAACAATGGTTTAATTATAGGAAACAAAGGCTTTTAATGTTTTCTGTCATTATTTTCTCAGCATTTAAATATCAAATTAGTACATCTTTGGATTGCATATCAAATTAGTACATCTCTGGATTACATATCAAATTAGTACATCTCTGGATTGCATATCAAATTAGTACATCTCTGGATTGCATACCAAATTAGTACATCTTTGAATTATATTTTGTTAGAATGCTTGGTTTTTAAAATTGTTGTTTGTGCTGCTGACTTGAATTTCATTTAAAAGATTGCTAAATGAATTTTGGCTTGGGATTAGAAGAGAATTTCCAAGAATTTCTGAAATAGAAATGGCCCAAAGCACACTTCTGTAAAGTTGTACTATATATTTATGTGTAGTGGCATTCTTTGAATTAATGATTAAGAAATCAAAATATTAATCAACTCTGGAAAGTGCTGGAGATGTGCTGGGTTCTGTCATACCAAATACATGTTCAGCTGAGATTTAATACTTTGTGTAAAAATAAACAAGCACATTCATCTCATTAGTATGTAAATTTACTTTCATCTCTAATAAATGGCAAAGTTTCATATATATATGAATTGTTTTAAAATAAAGCTATTGTTTAATCATCATTGTGTGTTTGATTTGCATGCCTACTTTAGATACCTGGTCTATTCCGGGTCACTTAAAATTTTCGCAGGTAGGAAAGGGTTGTGAATGAAAGCTGTCTAAGAAGCCCCGATTTGAGGCTGTCTGCTCCCCTCCTCACCAAATGGAATATGGGAATTAATAAAGTAAAGCATCCAGAGCTCGCTGAGCTCCCAAGGGACAAGGGCTGAGAATGGCAGATTCGGTGGTATAATTGGGGGCATTTAATAAAGCCACTAACTGCTAGACCTTCCCCTGTAGCAGAATTTCACGGCACGAATCTCCCAAAGGTCTCCTCTGAAATAGAATTTTAAAAAAAAGTCAACAGAAGCAGAAAACATGGAAGGCTTCAGTAATGACGGAGCCCGGGCTAGGTTCCTCTGACCTTGGGGGAGGGGATGCATTTCTTATGAGATGTGAAGACTTCTTCCTCTCATAGAGAGGCTGGAGGGGTAATGAGAAACACGAAAGCAAGTTGGAATACTGAAGTGTAATAAGACCGAGCATCTCCCTGCCTGATCCTCATGTATATTCCATTATGATGATTTTTTAAGACAGACCACCATGAGGCTGTCTAAAGCTCACAGATGCTGCACAAGGCCAAGGCAGCAGGGAGATGACAATCACAGCACGGAGAATTCCAGCAAAGCTTTCTGAAAACAGGCTTGATTTGTATTCCTCAAAACAAAAACAAACAAAACAATAAAACAAAACAAAAAACCCTAAACTCTCTTTTTAAATTGTCTTCTGGTCTTCAGTGAAATCCCAAACTTCTTTATATACTTAAAACCTGAAATTCAATACAAAACTCAATATTTTTTTTAAAAAAAAGAATTTATAGATTCTTAACACGACATCGAGGAAAGCTGGGAGGGAGAAGGCTTAGGAAGCCAGCTCTCTCTGTACTATTACAGGCAGCGTGAAAAAGACAAGGGAGGGAAGCAGAACTCAGCTACAGGGCTTCTCTCTGGCCAGTCAGACATTCTTTAGTGGCCCTGGTGGTTAAAATAAAACAAAAGACACCCACAGAAACCAAACAACTGGGTGTGCCCACAAAGGCCTGTAATTCCAGCACTGGGGAGGTAGAGGCAGAAGGATGAGAAGTAGGTCATTCTTGGCTACTTATTGAGTTCAAGACCAGTCTGGACTATCTATTTCAAAACAAAAACAAAACTTAACATTTTGCTTGGAAAAACCAAGCAGCCTCCATTGGCGGCTGCTAGAATTCAGAAGGCCAGGCCTGGGCTCAGCCTGGCCCACTCATTGGAAGATTACATGTCTTATATAAGGCTGCAATACCCTCCAACGGAGTGAGTAATTTTGTGCTATTTTGGGGATGGTGCAGTTCTTTAAAACAAAGTGATAAATTAAAGCGGCCTTGGTAATGCAGCAAAAATGTTGAGCCATTTCAAGGCAAAGGAACGGGGCCTTGGTGCTGCAAGGCAGAGGCAGATGAGAAGCTTGGAGTCCTCGCTCAGCTCAGTGAAAAAAAAATCCAAGTCTGGTACAGAATTCTAGAAACTGCTGTACCGAGTCTTCTTTCTGGGCTTGGGGAATTACTAACGAGAACCAGTGCTTGTAACTGAACCCCAGCTGGCAGGGGATTCCTGGAAGGCTGGCACCTCTCCTGTTTCCTTACTGAGCCAGGTTAACGTTCCTCCTCTTGCGGTCCAGCAGCCTGCACGCTGGCGTCTGTCACTTCTCCCCAAGTCCAGCCCTCCTTCTCCACAGGGCATTTTGCTGAGTCCTGAATCCCACACATTGATTCAAACTCCGAAAAGGAGTTCTGTGCTTTCATGCGGTACCTTCTGATCCTTATTCAAAGGGACCTTATTTGCCTCAGATTCTTCTGAAACCAGAGGTAATGATTACAGAGGGACCAATCAATTACTCTGCTGTTGCTTAACTGCATTAAATACTTTTTTTATTTTTGGAATTTTTAGTGTTTTCCATTTGCCCTACTTTATAATTTGCTTTCCTGAATGCAAGCAAAATAAAAGAGTTAAAAAGAAATCTATTACTTATTAAAGAAAATATTTTATAACATGTTCTCCTCATATCGAGGAAGTAAAACACAACGCTGACTGTTCAAGCTGCAACCAGATATAGTGGCACACACCTTGTAATCCCAGCACTGAGGAGGCTGAGGAAGAAGCATCGCTGTGAGTTCAAGGCCAGCATGGGTTATATAGCTGTCCTTGTCAAAGTTCTGTTGCTATGAAATGGCACCGTAACCACAGCCACTGGAATAAAGGAAAACACTTATTGGGGGCTGGCTTAGTTTGGTTTAAACACAGAGGTTTAGTGTATTGTTAGCATGGCTGGACGCATGGCTGCATGCACTCAGACACGGTGCTGGAGAAGGAGCTGGGAGTTCTACATCTGGATTGGCAGGCAGCAGGAAGAGAGAGACACTGGGCCTGGCTTGAGCATCTGAGACCTCAAAGCCCACCCCCAGTGACACACTTGTTCCAATAAAGCTACACCTATTCCAAGAAGACCATAATAGTGGCCCAACATGTCATTCCCTGATGATCAAGCATTCAATCTATGAATCTGGGAAGACCATTCTTATCCAAACTACCACAACAGCGACACCCTGACTCAACAACAAACAAACAAGACAAAAAGTTGAATCTGAGTAATAGCAATAGAGTTCGATTTTTTTAAAAAATATTTTTTCTGCCTTTAAACTGATTGCAGAGGGAAAATATCTAGCTCTCTTCATATTTTAGAAATTCTGTAAGCTTTACCTGCTCTTATTTGTTAATAACCCAAATTTGCCAGTATCCTGAATTTTTTTCCAAAGCAATTTCAACAAGTGCATGTTCCAATTTTGCATTTTATTCATGAGTCATGGCCATAAGACTCTAAGCAAAATAACTGGGTGCCCAGGGAGGAAAAACTTGGTGTGCCACATTCTCTCTCCCTGCCTCCCTAGGGTGGCAGGAGTCATTCAGGGATCAGAATGCTCTTGTCCCCATCTCAACTTTAGCCCTCCATGCTACCACCACAGCAGCAGGAACCCACGGTCAACCTTGTTTTCCTTGATGGAATAGCCACCAGCTCCTTCTTGGTGTCTGACTTTTGGCCTCTTGAACCTTGCTCTTCTTTCTGATTCTGCCCGAGGGAGGAAAATCTGAAAAAAAAGCTACTCAAACTGAAAACTACTTTTACCCCCAAATGGTTTCTCCAACATAAGAGCTGGGAAATTGCAACTATTAAGTTGGCATTTGCAAAAGCTTTTGGTGACGAGGCCAAGCCCACAACCGCTAGAGTTGGGATGGAACTTAAGACCTGTGTTTTTCCCTGATGCTTGTCGGACTCTGGGCTTTATCAGACAGGATGAAGACAATGTTCCTAGGGTTTGACACTTGTAAAAACACTCCTCCGTCACCCTGGCCGTGTGTGGCAGCCTGCCAAGACAGGAATAAGGCCAAATTTAGCAGGGTCCTTCAGCACTGTGACCATGATAACCTGGTTGAAATGATAACCTGATGTAGAACAGGGGAAGGCCCAAGGGAAAAAAATGTGTTGTCCCATGAAGTCCAAAGCCTGGGGTAACTTGTATTCTTGATCCTGATTGTGGTGGCCTGTCACCAGTTGCCAGTCATTCGTACGTGGCTACCCAGCAGCTTTGCAGGAGATCTGACCTTAATTGTTTTCCTGGGCTTACTCTTCTGCCTGTTTTGGTTCGAATCTCAATGTCATTCCTAGTCTCATGGTTTAAGTACTTGATTCCCTAGTTTTTGGAGTCATTTTGAAGGCTGTACAGTCCTGAGGAGAGGCTGGCAAAAAGGGGCCCATTAGAGGCCTACCTTGGAGATGCTGGCGTAAGTGGGCCACTAGGGGCAGACCTTTGAAGTTAGTGCCTGCTTGTGGCTCCAGCCCTGAGTTCTACTTCCTGGTTAATAGTCACATGAAAAGTTGCCCATGCCTCCCCTCTTGCAATGGGTTGAAATCTCTTCAACTATTAATCAAAATAAACTTTCTTCTCTTGAGTCATATTTATCTTTTTTTTTTAACAAAACTGAGACCAAACACAACACCTACACACCTACTCTGGGATATGCTTTTCTGCTGAGTGGCAGGCATTCTGAGGCATTGCCACATTGGCTCACACAATCTTTCCTCTTAGCTGCTGCAGAGGAGCTGCGTGGACCCCCATGTTTTGTTTACTTCTTTTTCTTAGCTACTCCTCCACTGGTGGATGTTCACTTTGCTTCTAGTGTGTTGCTTTTATAAAAATTGCTTGAAAAAACACATATTTTAGCTGGTGTATTTGATAATTTCTCCAGGACACATATCAGGAATCAAAACAATTGGGTTTACGGCAATGCGTGTTCTACATTTTGAAAAACTTTTCCAGATTGTCAATGCGATAGTACCAGTGACAGCATCCATGATTCCATGGATGTTCTGGGTTTTACTGGACGCCTTCTCATGTTTTGGTGGCATGTACACTTCCCTCAATAATTGCTTATTTTCCCTCTATGTTTATTTTTCAGTTAGGTTTCCCTATTTCTTATCAGTTTGTAGATTTAGATTTATTTATTTATGAAGCTAAGAATGGTGGCGCATGCCTATACGCTCCTAGTATTCAGAAGGCTGAGGTAGATTGGGCCACAGCCTGGGTTATAAAGTGAAACTTTACCTCAAATAAAAAGAAAAGTTGTCTTAATGAACACATGTATTCACCCCTTAGCCTCAATATTAGTTAGTCCTGGATGATACATTCCCCATCCACTTCTACCCCGCACACTATTATTTTGAAGAAAATTCCAATGGACCACTATTATCGCACATAAACATAAAGAGAATTCTCATAATGTCAACAAATATCTAGCACTCAGATTTCCTTTATCAGCTCTTATATTTTTAAAAAGTAATTAATATTAACAAATACCCAGACAGTTAAATTTCATTTGTTTCAAATATTTTTAGCATTTGTTGGTATCAGTGTTGTATCAGAGAAATAAAGTACTCTATTCTAATTGGATAGCAAGCCATTGACAGATAGATGATAGATAGATAGATAGATAGATAGATAGATAGATAGAT
>LOJH01054910.1:0-11952 GCA_001685095.1 Ellobius talpinus | reverse complement strand
CCGTGCAGGAGCTGGGCAGGACGAAAAGCAGGTCAGCCTGCTACTCTCCCCTATCACTACACCAACAAAATCAAAACAACAAACAAACAAGCAAAACAACCAATGTGTGTATGTGAAAACAAAAATAGATGGTGATTTTTAGAGTAAGTTTTAGTAACTCAGGTTTTAATTGGCTAATTCTCCTTAGTGACTAAGCACATATACTCTCTCCTCTCTCTTTCTCTCAATGTAACAAATTCATTATTGAATACAATTAGCAGGGTGCCATCTTGACAAACTTCTCCAAAATAAGAGAAGTCCTATCTTACTGTACAGAATGATATTGAGCCTCAGAGCTGTCTCCTCCAGTCCTCTATATTTCTCTAGTTCTGGGATTAATGGTGTCCACCACTACTGCTGGGTATCTATGGCAAACTAGTATGGGTTACTGGGATTAAAGGTGTGTGTCATTGTGGCTATTGGGATTAAAGACGTATGTCATTGCTGCCTGGTTTTTCAGGCTGGCCTGTGTGACTGCTTTACTTTTCTGATCTTTAGGCAAACTTTATTTATTAAAATACAAATGAAGCACCTCTACAAATTGTGCAATTTTTTTTTCCTGCTAGCATCTTGGACCATACATCCATAGAAAAGGTAAGCCTAAAAACAATCAGATGAACAAGGAAGTGTTTTAAAGAGTGACTTGCTGTTTTTCCTACCTCCAGGAGACCTCCTTGGCATTTATTCAAGAATCATCCTGATCCCAAATCCACACTTTCTCCTGGAAAGAAATACTTAATAACCTACGAAAGGTCAAGGGGTAGAGTGAATAAACTGAAAAGGTCAGAAGCTCCTTGCTTCTTCCCCTTTGCTGACTAGCAAGCTGTTGGGCCAGCAAATTTGAAACAGGTCCACAGAAAACCCACCTGACAGCAGAAGCTAAGCACAGAGGACTGATCTGCTGTATTTTACCTACTTGGTCTTTCTATCAATACCAAGACTAAGGTGGAGTCATGCACTTGGATGCATCTTTGCTCTTAAGTTCCCAATAAACCTCATTTTATGTTGCGACTGCAGCTATAGTGCTGTTGTGGATGTGTGCCTATGTATAGCAAGGACAAAAATTCCTCATAAAATTCGACATTGTTTCTACTCATACACCACCAGTTAGGCTGAGTGTATGCAGAAAGGAGATATATTTAGGTCCTAAGAGGAATCATAAGATTTGTCCACATTATTTGAAGTGGATCCAGATTACTTACAACCCATGAATATATAAAGCTTAACTTAAAAGCTTTCGCATGCAAGATGCAAATACATTGTAATAGGCCAATGCTTTAGGAGACAGAGAAAAATGTTATGAGGCCTTTAGAGCATGCAGATAAGTATTTCTATTACCATTAGATTGTAATGGCAAAAGCCTTATATGGAATAGAATAAATCACAGTGCACAAGAGTTTCAATTTGGTGAGCAATATTTCCTATGAAAGCAATGTGAGGCACCAGAAAGGAGCACACATGAGTATTCTATCCAGCAGGATTTCCATAAAGTTAACAAACTTGCTAGCAATCATCCAAGCTCACATCTACAACTACAAATCTCATTTCACATGATATTGTTAGCCGAACGGTGAAATTGATGTTTTCATATGCCGCTAAATGGAACATTTATGACTTCAGATAAACCCTGAGTTGGAAAATTTTGCCTGTGGTATTCAGAGCTCAGAAATCATAGTAAGTAAGAATGAATTGTTGTGGTTTGAACTTCCATAGATACTGGTATGTTTAGAGAAATCATGAACAAGTGGGAGGTTCCAGAAGAATTCTGCATCAATAGTGAGAAGAATCAAGGTAAGTTAGAGGATTTGAAGGGAAACCAAGAAAGTGTCTCTGAGAAAGAAACTGTTGTGAAAGTTGCTAGGAGCAGACTCCTAGTCAGTTAAAAAGCTTGCAGTCATAAAGGCAGTCATGACAGGCATAGCTGCTACTCACGTTACACACTTTGAAGGAACTGAAATTGCAATGCTCCTCACTATTGGACTTATTAAAAATACATTGGGAGAAAAAAATGAATACTCTTAATATGGAAAATCAGAAATAGTCACAGATAATGTGGCTCATGAATCTTTAGGAAGAAACAGAATCGTGAAGATAGCTACAGTTTTATCTTAGTGAAAAAAATAGGGCATCTCCTCAATTTTAGGAAAATTACTAAAAACTTTAGTGGCATAATTTCAGAAATGATTAATGACAAAATTCTGAGGACCGATAGCTATCGTCCTATAAAACAAAATAGAATGGAGTCTAAGAAAAAGTGAAAGTTTAAATATAATGATGGGCTTGGACTGTCAATTATTATAGCTGGAGTCAATCCATTCCCAGAAAAAAAAAACACAAAATTACTTCAACTTGATGAAGTACTTGATAATATTCTTGCTTTGTTTTCATATGTCACATAGGTGAAACATTTTCCCCCAAAATCATTTGTAACTATCTTCAGAAAATAGGGGAAAAGTACGACTCTCCTGATAAAGTTTTAAAAAATAAATAAAACAAGAAAACCCTTCTCAATCCTTTTGAAGCTCATCAATTTATTATTTGGTTTGTCTATAACATGATTTTTTAAGCATTTCTACATTTTATGGTACATATTAACTAAAATTCCACACAGTGTAATTCACACATTTTGGTGTATAGCTAAGGTTATGGGGAAAAGCAGTCATGTACCACCCAAAAACCAAGACATAAACACATGGGCTGAGAGATGACTCAGTGAGGAAGCATACATGCAGCTCTCAACCACAGTTGGATTCTCAGCTCAAATTTAGTCGCTTATAAGTACCCTGACTCCACTTCCAGGGGACATGCCAACTCCCTTCCCAGAACCCACATGCATGTGCACAACTCTCTGCATATACACATTCACAAAATTAAAATAAAATGAACCGTTTTGTAAAGATCCAGAATAACTTCACCAAAAGGCGTCACCAAAGCTGTCCCTTTCATGGCTCAACAAAATTACCACCAACTTCCAATCCAATTAACCATAGATTTACTCACTATCCTTTGAAAATA
Organism: Ellobius talpinus; assembly: GCA_001685095.1. Classification (NCBI taxonomy): domain Eukaryota; kingdom Metazoa; phylum Chordata; class Mammalia; order Rodentia; family Cricetidae; genus Ellobius; species Ellobius talpinus. The sequence continues at coordinate 8,898 of LOJH01054910.1, read as the reverse complement.
CACATAAAATATTCTTTGCCATTTTATTCATTTTAAGCATACAATTCAGTGACATCAATTGTACTTACACTATTATGCAATTATCACCATCCTTTCCTAATTTCTTCATTGCCCCTCCAAGATCTGCAAAGAGTCTTTGTTTCACTCTCTCCCGTCCCTGACAACATCCACTTTCTATCTCTAGAAGTTTCTCTGCCTGTAATTTCTATGTTTGACTCTTGTGAATAATTTTATTTTTGAGTCATCACCAAATTGTTGCAATTTTTTAAAAAATTACTGTTTTGGTAAAAAGACAGGAGAAATCTCATTCTTCTGATGATTCAGTGTACTAGCAATGCACACATTTGTAATTTCCCTTTAATCTGGCTCACACTTATCTTCTTGGCTTGTTTTTAATTATAGTAATTTGAGTCATGAAGTAGTGTCTCATTGTAGCTTTGAATTGCAGTTTCTTCAGCTATTCATGTCTTTGTGCTTATTTGTCAAATTTTATGTTTACTAAAGGGAAAAATTTTTCATGGTCCCTATATTTTGTTGTTTATTATTGCTATTGGTATTTTAGAATTCTTTACCTATAAGGGATATGAAATATCTATCAGATTCTTTGAACTTCCATTTCTTGGTATTTGTTTCCCATGCTAATTTTTCTTAAAATCTTGATGACGTCCAATTTATATTTTTGTTATTGCTTGTATTTTGGATAGCCTATATAACAATCCATGGCAAATCCCATGTTATAAATTAATTTTAATGTTTTTGTAAAGGAATTATTATCACATTAGTTTTAATATTAGTCATGGATTAATTTTTAGTCAATTTTTGTCTATCTTATGAAGCTGGAATTAACATTCATCTTTTATACATAGAAACAGGCCCAGCATGTTGAAAATGGTGTCCTGTCCCCATTAAGCAAACATGGTTATTTTGTCAATAATTTTTTAGCCATAAGTAAATGGGTTCATTTCTAAACTCTTCATTCCATTCCATAAGTTTGGTTATCTGTTCTTATGCTGTTGTCGTCATTTTATATTATCTTAGCTTTGTAGCAGGCTTTGAATTTAGAGTACTTAGGTCTTCTAGCTTTCTTTTTTTCATGATTATGTCATTCCACATGAATATGAGGATTCTAGTAAATCTGAGAGCCTCAAACATACAAGTTTGGAGATGGAGGCTGTCACACTATTTATAATATATTTATTTCAGGAGATAACAACTTTAGATATGATATAAGACGTAGATTGTTAACTCACAAAGCTAGTATAATTGATTAAATGTAATAAAGCAAGGAAAGTATCTCTTCTAATTGCAACAACTAATCAGAAAAACATTAACACAAAGAAAAGCGGGAAAATACAAATAGGAGGAAATTGGAAATAGTCATGTGTGACCAGTGGTTTTCAGAACTAAAGAAAGAAACTGGAGAGTACACAAGGATGAATGTGAAAGAAAAATATTCTGTTGTTTAAGCATATTTTGATTTGTTTGCTTATGGTTTATCACATTTTATCATTTCTTATTTACCTGGTTTTTATCTAAGGAAGGACAGAAAGAAAGTAGACCCTTGTGCGAAGGGAGGTGAAGAGGAACTGGGAGGAGTACAGGGAGGGAAAATAGTAAACAGATTATATTGCATGAAAAAAAATCAATTTGCAGTTAAAAAAGAACAGAAAGGAAATAAAACCATCCTAGTCTGGGAAATGTAGCCAAGTTGAGCTCAGAGGGGAATTTGAAACATGCCATGTCAAGAGATGTTTTTATTTTTGTTTTGTATTGGTGTTTTAGTTTGTATTTTGAGATATATTCATACAGAAATATAAGAAATCATATGCAGAGATACACTGTTGTTCCTATTCTTTTGTCCCTAATAACATTTTATATCACGATAGTAAAATATTGGGAAACTCATATATTCTTCTAAAACTATTAACATTTTATTCCTTACATGCGTTAATGTGTTTAATTAACTTCAGCGGATTATAGTCATACTTAATTTGGCAACCAAAACTCCGAAAATACAGGTCAGTTCTAATGCAAGCACTGGAAATTCACTGGTTAAGTACAGTCACTGTCCAAACCCCACTGCCATTTTCCTAACCTGTAGCAAGCCCTAATCTATTGCCCACTTCTAAAACTTGTCAGTGCTATGACAATGTATGTGATCTTTTAGGGTGGGCTTTTTCATTTGGCAAAATGGCCTTTAGTTTATACAGGTTGTTGTATTTGACATTTCTTTCTCCTCATTTTATTATGGATTGGTGCTGTTAGTGCACATGCACCAAGGTTTATTTATCACTAGATGAATATTTTGGTTGCTTACAGTGTGGGATTACTAAGAATAAAGCTGCAATGAATACTTGTGTACACATGGTTGTGCAGACATACATTTCCATTATTGTGGGATAATTACCCAAGAGCTGCAGGGTTGCTGTGTGTAGGAAGTGGCTGTTCAGTTTCAGAAGAACCTGATGTACAATTGGTCAGAGACATTATGCTATTTTGCATTCTACCAGTAATAAATGGATGGTTCATTTTTCTAATGTTTTAGGTATCTCTGCTTCTGTAACTGGTCAGCTAGGGCTGAACTGCTGCTATTGAAGGAAAGAAGAAATTAGAAAATTAAACACTGAAACAAAACACTCTATACTCTTTTCACAGTTCTAGGGCTCTGTACCCAGAACTGTTAGGAAAGGCATGCAGTCTGCTTCATGTTATTAAATATTCACTCAGTTATATTCATGTGTGTTAAGGGGTAAAATCTATTAAATGATGGATATACTGGACCTTTCTCAACCATTGACAGAATCCCCTTTCTGATCTCTCTGTTATTATATCTTCTTTAACTCTGAAGAGTTTTGAGGTATTATCATTGCAAGCTAACGACTTCATTTGATCATTACCAGAGTCATGTTACACCATCTTATGAACCATTAACTGTCAGTACATTTTCAGATACATTATTGCTCAGTCTTTTCTTCCAAATGTGTATATCTTTTGTTTTGGCTAGCTGGCAATGATATGTATAAGCGTTCTAAGGGGAGCAATAGCTGAAGGGTGATTGACTTTTGAGTGACAAGTATTACCCAGCTGATGATCCCACAGATAAGAACATATCTTCTGTTAGCAAAGATGATAAATGTTGCAAATCCCGTGCAATGCTTTGAAACCAGGGCACATTTGGGATTCTTTGCTAGGAATCCCATCGCAGCACTTTGGAGCCTCACATTCAGAGGTGATTAAATACAAGGCTTGCCATGTACATGCTTTCACTTACAAAAATAAAGAGAAAAGAAAAAAGAAGTAAACTTGGTTTCAAGTTTTGTTTGCTCTGGTGTCCTTCCATTTAACTGATCTTTGGGTAGCAAACATCACTGCAATTTTAGAAGTTATGAGCCTATCTTGTAATATAGATGGGTGTCCAAATTCCTTCTGATATTAGTGTCTACTCCTAGGAGAAATAATTAACCTTTGGAAATTTCTCCTCATGAAGCTCCATTCAGTCAGTGATGTGTTTTAAGTTCTGATTTATTGTACATGGTGCTTCTTGCTTTCTGTTTAACCACTTTAGACTGCAGCTAACATCACTAAGGAGGTAGAGAAAAGTGACCCTTATGGGGCCCTCAAGCAAGGAAAATCTCTAAATACTGTGTTTGACTGTACATTGCTTAGGCTCCAGGTGGGAATAATATGTTTCCTCCTTGCATCTATTGTCCTTTTGAATGATATTTTTGAGATGCTTTTCCTTCCCCATTATCCTGCACAATATACCCAAGTTATTCCCTGACCAGTTAAGTTTGTATGTGGGTCTTTCATTTGCTGACTATGTTACTTAGAATATTAAAACAGAATGTGGGGTTTTCATTAACATTATGGTTTAAATTAGAATGTCCCCTGTAGGGGGAAATTGCTGATTCATTTCCGGCCACCCAGACACAGAAACTGTATGAATAAAATCACTGCTTGGCCTATTAGCTTGGGCTTTTTATTAACTAACTCTTACATTTTAAATTAACCCATTTTTATTATTTTATATTCTACCATGAGGCTTGTGGTTTATCAGTAAGGTTCCTGGGGCATCTGTCTCTTTCAGCGGCTTCATGGCATCTCCCTGACTTCGCCTTCTTTTTCTCCTTTATCTGCTTGGAATTCCTGCCTTGCTTTATTCTGCACTGTCAGAGACACACAGCAGCTTCTTTATTAACCAGTGGTAACAAAGCATATTCACACTATACAGAGGGGAATCCCACATCAAGCCCCCATAGGGTTCATATGTTTGAGTACTTGGTTCCCAGTTGTTGGAACTGTTTGGATAGGATTAAGAAGTGTAGCCCATGGTGGGGCACAGGAATTTAGGTTTCAAAAGATTAATACCATTTTTAGTTTACTTTCTCTCTCTGTGCCCAACTTGTTGATTAAGAATAAGGCTCTCAACTGTGCCTGTCACTAGGCTTTTCTGTGCCACCATGGGCTCTGATTCTCTGAAACTGTAACCTGTAAATTAGAAATTTTGTGCATTGTTTAGCATGCAAACATATGCAGAAGTTCCTTGTGAGTCTTCACATGACATTCCACATGAAGGTGCATCATTCTCAGAGGAATAATATATATTTACAAATCAATCATTTCTTCCCTAATAGAAAAAAGAAAGATTAAAATTCTTAAGTTAATTCCCTAGAACAGCAGTCAGCGTATTTAATATATTCTATACTTCATTCCTCCTAGTACCATCTATTGGTAGATTGTAAAAACCTAAAATAACTTTGTATTCTAGTTTATAATTGTGTTTTTTCAGGCTTTCTTTGAGGTTTGGGGTCTCGATTCACTCTTTTAGAATCTACATATAAATTGCTATGTACTGCCAATTTCTGTATAGTGAAATACATTTCAAAGCCAAACATCATGATGTTTAAAAACAGACAGAGAACAATCATATTTGACAAACAATTTTTACATGACCTGAAAATGTCTTAGGATTAAAAATGATCCTTTTATACTCTGATTTTCTTGGACATGTTTGTGTATTGGAAGCTTGTGGGATTGTTTCACTTTCCTTTACAGGAAGATGGAGAAAAGTCTCAATGCAGATTTTGATTTTTGCATTTTTTACTCACTGGAGTAAGATTTCCCAGGAGGATCACCAAGTTTCTATTGTACATATTAGTGTGGTTACAACTAATACTATAATCATTTATACAATTACAGCGAATACGCAGGAGATGGTAGTGCCTTCGGCTTTAGAAGGAGTACAGATTCATTGCTGAAAATACTTGACAGAAGTGTAAAGACACATCTCGTGTTGAAAATAGAAGGTATTTATCTTCTGTTGAGTTTAGGTATTTAAACTCCCTCTCCTAACACAATCTATGGTCTCATAATTTCACAGCAAGCATGTGGAAACCTCAGTGCCTTTAAGAAGCCAGTTTAATAATTCACAGTCCACAGTTGCTACCCCCAAATTTCACAAATTTCTTTAAATATCAGTTTAGTTGGCTTTATTTTTTATTTAAATCTTTTTTCTCAATTGAAAATTGATTCTGTTCTCTGACAATGCATCCCAACTACATTTACCCTTCCCTTACTCCTCGTAGCTCTCCCCAACCTCCCCTCTCTCTCAGATACATTCGCCTCCTGTGTTTTCTTCAGAAAAAAGCATATATCAAAGACACAACACTCAAACAGGACAAAACAAGACACACTAAGACAAGGCAAAAGCCATCCCTCATATTGAGTTTGAACAAGGCAACCCAATAGGCAGAAATGAGTCTCAAGGGCAGACAAATAAGTCAGAGACACATACACACACTATTAGACGTCCTACAAAATCACCAAGATAACAGCCCTAGCATAACGCAGAGGACCTGATTCAGACACTTACTGACTCTATGCTTTCTGCTTCAGTCTGTGTGAGCCTGTGAGAGCCCTGCTTGGTTGATTTAGTGGGCCATGTTCTCCTGGTTACCGCCATCTTCTTTTATTCCCACAATCTTCCTACTCTTCTTCTTAAGGGTTCCCCTATAACTGTGTGAAGAGACCTGGTTGAAACTTCCAGTTTAGACATTTTCTGCATAATGTTTAGATGTGGGGCTCTACACCTGCTTCTGTCTGTTGCCAGAGGACGCCTCTTAATGATGACTGGACAGGGCACCAATCTGTGAGTAAAGCAGAATATCATTAGGAATCTTTTCATTGATTTTGTTGTTGTTGTTGTTCAGTATTGTTTGGTTCTACCCTAGTTCTCTCGTCTATTCTGTCTCTGGTTTGTGGCCATCCAGGCAGTATTGGAAATAGGCTCTGACTAGCGGCATGGGTCTCAAGTTAAATCAGATATTGGTTGACCATGCCCACAAGTTCTGTGTCGCTATTGTCCCAGCACTTCTTGCAGGCAGAAGAGATTGCATGTGGAGGGTTTTGTGGCTGGATTGGTGTCCAGGTTTCTCTTTCCATAACCTGCAGAGTACTTTAATGCAGCAAAAAGACTAGAAAGCAGGGGTAAAACTCCCGCCCATACCATCTCGACCTCCATACGTCCAAAGATCTGTGTAGAAGTTGTCATTGGCAGTGGGGCCTGCCATCAGTTTTCAGAGGGTGACCCTCTTAATTCTACAGATGTATTTACTTGTAGTAACAAATTGTAAATTGAATAGGTTAAAAATAAACACTGATGTTTACTAATTCTGTAAGCTTTATTTGTACAGCAGGTTTCAATATGTGCTCCAATTTTCCCATTTGGAAATTCCTTAAAGGCACACCATAATTCCACTGTATCCTTATTTTTCTCTCTGAGAGTGTGCTTTAGAATTTTAACCTCTATAGTTTTTAAGAATAATAAAAAGATTAAAGTAATTTTGGCAGATTGATTCTCCAAATAAAACACATAAAAGAAGCACTCCCCCCACTAAAAAGAATTGGAGCGATTTTGATGTTCTCTTCCTGAGAATAAATAACTTGCTTGAGAAGAGAGAGGGCAGTGCCTTCAAAGCTCTGCTTCTTTAAAAGAGGTCCCATTGCACAACAGCCTCTGTTCTTTCAAGTGAAAAGGTTTTACCAGGCTCGAATTAATTCATAAGCGCTCTTGGAGATTAGTAAAAAGGCCACCTCTCACCCCAGCAAAGGAAAGAGAAAAAATAATTTTTGCTCAAGCATAGAAAAAGATGAATAGTAGCCTCTTAAATTCCTAAGTAGAGTTCAATGTTTGATTTTATAAATCCAGTAGCTAAGGGTCAGGTCATTTTTATAATATCATACCACATCACATGTACATACACACACAGCACTAACATTTTAAATCAGTTATTTTTCTTATAAGACTTCATCAAACAGAAAACATCTCTTGGTAGTATTCTTATTTATCTATCTATTTATTTAACTATTGGCTAAAAGTACTAGATTCAAATTGTCAACAATATAATATTAGTAGTAATATATAAAATGACAGTTAAAACTACAGAGATAAACATTATTCTTTAGCCCACAGACTGCTTCAAATTTTATTATGTGACTTTGAACATACTATGCCACTTTTTATCTAAGTTTTCTACTTTGGAGTTTGTGTGCCTAGGTGCTTGTGTGCCCACTTGGGGTCAAGAGGAAAGTAGTTGAGACCATGCCCATGGCTGGGCAGGCAACAGAATCAGGACTACTAGGTCACCAGTAGAGCATGGTGGATATCTGCCTCCATACACAGAGATAATTCCAGGTCACATGCAGTGCACTGCATGGAAGATTTAGCTATTACTCAGATAAAAAGGGTTTGTGTGCTGCACACTCCTTCTCAGAGTTAAAGTGGTGATCACCGTTTCTAACTGGCTGGTGGTAATGGTACCTCTCCCATTTTGAAAAGCAGAGAGAGGTGGAGTCAGCACCCTGGGCTGCTGTGACCAAGCTGTTTACCATTTTAAAAGCTCTCTAGGACAGAAAAGGATTACAGATACACGATAGAACAGATTCAGACATAAAAGACCTCTAAAGGAGACAGAGTGTGTTTAAAAATATACGTAGGCTTGGGAGAGAGAAGAAATAGATAGTAAATATAATATAAAACAGTACAGAGTCACAGATTAAAGGACTAAAGATAATGAAATAAACATTAAACTTATAGAAAGCATAATAGAATAAGGAAAAAAGCCATGTAAAGATGGAATCCAGAGAGTCTAGATTTTGCATATTATTGTGTTTTCTTTGAATTTTTGACTGTGAAGGAGCTAAATAACCAACATATATATTTTAAAGGTATCTTGTCTTCAAAATTTAGGTCTAAGGATATGTTCTTTTGTTTCTACAGAGGATGAGAACTTGTGGATCTTTTCCAGACTTATGTGGTTTGATAGACCAAGATCCCCTGAAAGTTTGCCATGAACACCCCCCAAAAATACTTCATCCAACAAAAAGCAGAAAGCAGTTTGGAGAAAACTATGCCCCAGTTCCCTAAATGATTGTTTATAATAAAAATTTGTTTACATTTAAAGGGGATAGGCTATAGAGATTTGCATTGGTATGGATCTTGGTTTGTTGAAATAAATTTAAAGTCAATTTTGATATATATATATATATATGCTCTTGATTAAGGTATTGTGTTTGTGCAGCTCATTTAAAAAATGTTATGTGTAATTAAGAAATATAGGTTAATAGATAGTCATCTATAATAGCCAAGCTTGTAGTCTTGTTCGTTAGATTTTCTAGATGTATAGCGGTATATTTCAGATGGATAGTTAGTCTTCAAACCTCTCAAAGAATACAGAATATGGAATTTAAAATGTTTTAATACCTTAGGACCTTTCATGACCATGAGACATACATGCTCCTGGCAGAACCAATTACTTCAAAGTGAACATGGGAATCAAAAAGGTACTTTATGGAGTTTGCTAGCCATTTGGGCAAGAAACTGCTCTTGCCTGGACTGCT
>LOJH01054909.1:0-11952 GCA_001685095.1 Ellobius talpinus | reverse complement strand
TCTATTGAGGGGCATCTGGGTTTTTTCCAGGTTCTGGCTATTACAAACAATGTGTTTTAAATTAAAAAAAATTACTGTCACACCCCTGAATCTGTGACTCTGCCTGTCTAAGGTGGCCACACCCCTGAATCTGCGACTCTGGCTGTCTAAGGTGGCGTTTCTGGAAGCTGTAAAATCATCAGTTGCTTGGAAGAACAGAGTGTTTATTCTGTTTCAATTCTTGGTGACTAAAAAGCTATTGTGCAAACACAATTCATCTTCAGTGTATAAAATGATGCAATACTTGTCTCATTTAGATGAAATTCAGATTCTATGCCCTGAGCATATAGAAATATCCTTTATTTTTAGGTCCTATCCTTGTTATAGTTTCCAACTATTTCCTGTCAGTATAGCTTATTTCCTTTAGGGCCCTTACTCTAAGAAAAAATTAGAAGGTAAACACACGCACACACACATACACACACACACAATAACAAAAAATAAACCACAACAGCCAAAATACTCTTAGCTGCTTTTTTTTTTTCCTTTTGGAGTAACTGTTTATAAACACACAACTGCAATAGAACATACACAATTATAAATTCTACAACACAGTTTTTCCAAAGATTTAAAAACTCTAAGTTTTATCATTGTTTATTTTAAGAAGAAATCATGTTACCTTTTCATTATTGTTTTCCCCTAAACTTCAATATCGTATATAATATGTAATATTTTTTTCACAGAGCATAGCATCTAGATTATGCTGAATATTTTCTTATGGCAACTTGCAATTGTATATAAAATATATGGTATCATTTTTACTTTTGATAAGTATTATCATTGCTTCTCTGTTATTCAGTAACTATAACATTAAAAACACAGGACAGAGAATATTACAAAAGTAGTTTTGAAAGGTTTCCTCCAGGAGGTGAACTCTACACAGCATACTCTACAGAGAATTGAACATTCCATCCTTCAGAGAAACTCATTAAAACATTGAATATTCTAAAAGGAAGGAAAACATACCATCATACAGATAAGTTAATAAGGATTATAAAGAGAACCACTCACTAGCTTCAGAAAGGAGCTGAAACTGACAGATTCACTCAACATGTTTATGTCAGAAGTAGTAAGTGCTGAGAACCATTCTCAAATAAGTCAGAGTATCTGAAAGTGTCCTCACCTGTATAGCCTGAGAGACACTCCAACTTCCTGAAATGTCTGCAAGCTGTGTGGTGAGCTCCATATTTCCAATCTTTATTATCTGTCACAAGTGTTGAGGCTTCTAAGCACAATACGTCGATGGTGAGGCAGCTGTCTTTAAGTAAACCCCTCACTCACAATCATGTAAGTAACCCCAATAAAACCCCATGATATTACCAAGTTGGATTTTGACGCTATCCTTACATTGATATTCCTTAACTCATGAGTGGAGACATCTGGACATGTCTCCATGGGGAAGAGTACAGTGATACATATGTCCAAGTTTTACACCTCTCAATAAACTTCTTTTGAATAGACTATGTTTTGGGAATTCATTTAGCCAATAGCCTTTTTGGTATCAGCCCATTAGGGCATGATCTGATGTACTATAAGCACAGATGAAAAACATGCTCACTTGTTGGGCAAAATTATCTCAGGACCTGAAACTTGAGGCCTATATGACAGAAAAAAGCCTGGCTCGAGTTTGAGTGAGGATGAGACAGCAAAAATTAGGNTATGTTTTGGGAATTCATTTAGCCAATAGCCTTTTTGGTATCAGCCCATTAGGGCATGATCTGATGTACTATAAGCACAGATGAAAAACATGCTCACTTGTTGGGCAAAATTATCTCAGGACCTGAAACTTGAGGCCTATATGACAGAAAAAAGCCTGGCTCGAGTTTGAGTGAGGATGAGACAGCAAAAATTAGGTAGATGCCCCTCAAGCCAGAAAGTGGGTTTGGCTGTCTCTCAGTGGATGAAGGTACCCCACATGTCACTTAAGCTATATAAGCTGACACTCACAGTAATAAACTGAGTTCCTGCTTTGACTCGACTCTCTATTGTGTCTGATTGTCCTGCATCATGGGGCTGTTGGAATGGGCAGATAGCACACTCACCTTTCCCTGGGAAGTAAGGGGGCTCAAGGAAACCTAACACCCCCTCTCTCTTGGTTGCTAGTTGTAATTCAGTTCAATGCTTCTAGCACCCACAGAGAACCACAGCTCTGTACCCTTATTTTGAGTTTTTTCTCCAGATAAATTCTTGTTGTCCTTCATTTTGGACTCTTGTGGACCTCCTTAATTAGGCCTACATTAGGTCTTAATTAGGTGCCCAACACTTCCCACATCAGAAACAGTCATACTGAAGCCATGTAGCTTCTGCTAAGGATTTAAACCTTTACTGTCAATTACATTTCCATTCACTTATACACATATTAACTACACACTTGTGAATATATTGAAAAAATGATCAAATATAAAAGGAGAATGGTGATATAATTCATTTGGAAAACCTCTGAATAAAGGTTACCAAAATTATGAGTGTGTTTAGGTGTGTTTATGAATAGCAAAAATGTAATCTATCTAGGTTATTAAAGTCTGAAAATTAGTACAAGATAGAAAGGATTTACATGGAAAATGTCCACATCCACTGAAAAGCAATTAGAATTGAAACACCTTTTTTATTAATATTTATCTTGGACATGTATCAGTATATAAGAGAGGCTATTGCTCATTGATATTAAAATCTTCAACTTTGTAGATAAGTAGTTGTCCAGTCAGTAAACACATCCTTTGGCATAGACTAGTATTAACGTAATTTATGCACTAAAATAGTAGGGAAGAGAACATAATGTGTTTGTACGGCCTTGTGTGTGTGTGTCTGTGTTTGTTAACAGACTAAATTTAAATTTACAAAGATTTACCTCAAGAATACATTTCTCAAATTTCCAAACTGACTGCTTCCAAGATAAAAATAACACCTACTTACAGAAAGCCAGGTAGCAACTTTATGTCAAATTGATGAAACTAGAAATCCTTCACCATGGACAGAGAAAGGATTCATTTTTTCCCATATAGTTTACAGCTTTTTCAGATATAAAGTTGCCCTTTATTTTTGTGCAGTTTTCTGAAACAGCACCACCACAAACCTTAGAGGAAGCATGACTCATTGAAATGTGATCTTATCTAAGGTTGTGTTTTCTCAAAGGAGAAATTTTACAGTAAAACTGTCTGACAAGTGTCTAATGACTGTGTGATTCACAGTTACTTTCTCTTTTTAATGCTCCCTAAAATTACTCTCTTAAAGAGAAAAGCAGTAGACATTTTATAGTAACAACTAAATGACAAACATCTGAAAGTTTGAGATACCATTTTCCAAAGACTTGTGTAGGTAGGTTTTGATCCAAAGATTAGTGCAAGACTCCTTTATCAATAGCAAAAGGGTTCTTTTAAAGTATAGTAGAAGGGAACATAGCAAGAACATAAATTAAAAACCTACTAGCTGAAACTGAATTTAGAATCAGAAATCTTTAAAAGTAGTTACTGTCTAAAACCTAATGCAAGAAATAAACATACTTCCATACATTTCTCTTTGCTTTATCTTATATAATGATGCCTCTTCCTTCCAACAGAGAAAAAGAGCCTAGATACATATATAAAATAGCACAAACATTGGAGGAATTGTCATCCCAGAGACAAGTGACAAAAATGTGATCAGATAACCATTTGCACTTGTAGAACTGTTCTTAAAGAAGGGAATCTAAAGACCAGAGTGTTGAAGCAATGTGTAGGTTTGTTGAAGCAATATATAGGTTTAATATAAGTCACTAAACAAACACGAGATGACAGTTTACAACTCATCTATTATTTTTCTGTCTCTGTTTGCTCAACAATAAACTGAGGCCAATAATACCTTTTCATAGCTTTTGAAAATTTAAAGGAGGTCTTTATTTAAAACAATACAGTATATCTTGTATCAAATAGTGAAGTACTAATCCTAGCACTAATGATATATTTGTTCTGCTTTATAAAAGAAATAATTAGAAAACATTAAGTAACATAATCATACTATTTGATCAGTTAAATGTTTAATTCTTTGTCTAAAGAATGAAAGTTGATATGTGGCAATTAATAAAAAACAAAAAAACACTGAAAATCTCTACACATGTTCTTTGGTTAGTATTCACATATTTATTTCTTGAATAAAATTAAAATGAGTTGGAAAAACAAAAAAGTCTTAAAATATTTTTCAACATTTTCTTCATAAAATTTGAGCTCCATTTATTTGAAACTATGCTGTATTTAAAATATTGCAATTACATTTTCCTATTTATAAACACTAAAAGAGCATCATTTCCCTTTGACAATAAAGTCCAATCTCTCTTTCATGTTTTACTGGGCACTATATTGTTAGCTTCTCTCTGCTTTATATAAGTTGTCTAAATTAGATTTAGACATAGTTTGAAAATCCTCCTCCTTACTAACTTTCTTTTTTGTCTGTATTACTAATTATTCTTTAGAAATGGAAACTTCTGTTCTGCACTGACAGCACCTCTGTATTTCAGAAGCAAATTTGACATTATAGGTTCATACACAGAGAAGGGAGATTGGTCTCAATATAAACTTTTCCTTGTAGTGTTAATATATAATTTGAAAACAATTTTGGGTGACAGACTAAAACTGATATTAGGCAAGATTAGATGGAATTAAGACAATTTGAATGGGATAACAGAATGAAAATTGAGGGAATAGATGTTATCTCATTCAAAACGTTCATACTGACAGTTTCAATAAGAAAGTGAAAAAGAATGCACACACAAAGTGAGTCATAACACTATGTTTTTATTACTTATTAAACTAGGGAAATCAAACATTTGTTCTTTATTTACTTTAGTTAATAAATAAAAAAGCCAGGTTGTGTCCCAGATTACCATTATTCTTCTGAAAATATTAGAAATGTGTTTGTGGGGACAAGCAGAAGCTAAGCATGCTGTCTTTGACATCAGATAAAAACAGACCAATGTGTGTAGAAGGAGAGACCCACGTGTTGGTTCCCGGCCACTTAGTCCTGAACTAATTACACAGAAACTRTATCAATTAAATCACTGCTTGGCCCATTAGCTTTAGCTTCTTATTGGCTAACTCTTAATTTAACCCATTTCTTTCAATCTGTGTATGGCTATGTGGCTGTAGCTTACCAGCTAAAGTTCCAGCATCTATCTCTGGCAGAGCTACATGGTATCTCTCTCACTCTGCCCTTCTTTCTCCCAAAGTTCAGTTTAGTTTTCCCCACCTGACTAGGTTCTGCCCTGCTATATGTCCAAAGCAGTTTCTTTACTTATTAATGGTAATCAAAGCATACAGATGGAAATCCCACATCAAATGTGTTTGTATAGCCTCTGCTTTTGCCCAACTTGCAAATGGAAAAAAACCTGAAGTTTGATGTAGCACCACACTTAATCTCCTACAAGAGTTACTCTGTGTCAGATTGACCATATCTAAAAACTTGCATCAGAACAGAATAAAACTTTGTGTTCTCTGCAAAGTACACATAATATTCAGATGATTTTTTTTAACATTTCTGAATACAAAATTTTAATATGGCCACAAAATCATGGACTCAAATAGTTGTTGATCATCATATTACTTCTCAAAGCACAACTTTTGACAAGAAAAATACTTGCAATTGAATTAAATGTGGCACTTGTTTATCCTCGTTATTTGGAATGATATGTAAATCACTCTGAGGTAGGTGGCCTGACAGAGTACTGGATGATGATTTGTGTGGTATATTACACTGAGTGGTATGATGTCATGTTGGGATACTGACATAGAGAAGAAAATGCACTTGCTGAATTACTGATGAATTGTAAGGTAGTACTTCTTCCAATGCAAATCTATTTGTCTACGAAGCAAAAATGAGAGCCAACTATTCACATTTTATTATGATCTTGGATAGAGAACATAACTGTTTCTCTTGGATAGATTTCCTTCTGATATAGTCCATTGTGTGATTTGGTATTTCAAATTAGTTATGTGCATGCCTTTTTTGAAATAGTGATTAATTTATTCAGGGAAGGTTTCTACACTGATTTTAGGAAGGGTGTTGGGAAAAATAGGAAAATGTAGCTCTTTAATAGTCAAAAAATTCAAAGAAAACACAATAATATACATAATCCAGACTCTCGATGTATATTCCATCTTTACGTGTCTTATTTTTCTTACTTTATTACTTTTTCTACATTTACTCTGTGTCTTTAAAGACTGTTTTATTTTTAAAACCATTTACTACTTTTTATAACTCTCTATACTCTTTTTCCTCTCTTTCCCAAGCGTATGTACATTGTTTTAAAATTCACTTTGTCTTATTTAGAGAACTTTTAAGTCTGAAACTGTCCTATTTTGCATCTGTAATCCTTTTCTGCCCTGGAATTCTTTTAAAATGGTAATCATCTTGGTTGCAGAGGGCCTGGGAGCTGGCTCTGCCTCAAAATGGCAGAGGTACCCTTACCGCCTGCTCTGGGACTGCCAGGTAGGAGCCACACTCACCAGTGTAAGTCTGAGAAGGAACGTGCAGCAATAAACCCTTTTTAATCTGAGTAATAGCTAAATATGCCATGTAGAGCATTATGCAGCCTTAAACATATATCTGTGTATAGCAGTGGGAATCTGCCATGCTCTCATGCCTGTGCACTCCTAACAGAGCAGATCCCATTGCCTGCCCAGTTGAGGGGGGGCTCTGAGTCACAGACATGGTCTCAGCCACTTTCCTCCTAACCCCAAGTGGGCATACTAGATAGCACTGGGGCTCACAAACCCCATTCAAGTGTTCCATTACTGAACCTTCTAAAAGAGTCAGAGCCATTCACACTGGTGAACCAGGAAGCTGCAGCTTTGAAACTCCATTGGGGACGGGTGTTACTACCTTGTATCTGGAAGACTTCTCTTCAGGAAGCTACAGCATACTACCAGCCAAAAAGAAAATGCAGATAAACTTTGTTTTTTGTGTCTAGAGTTCCTTTCCGAGCTTTCTCAGGTTTTACGTGGATGTAGTCAACCACGTTGTTGCACCAATTTGTTGGAGAAAGCTACTTGTTTGTTCCCAGTTGTTCAGCCTCAAAATCACCGTAGAAAACTATATCATTGGTAATACTGTTTGACCAATAGCTTAAGCATATTACTACTAACTCTTACATCTAGAATTAACACATTTCCATTATTTTATATTTTACTAAAAGGCTCATTGACTGCTAGCAATGTTATGGCTGGCAGCTTGCGTCTTTTCCCACTGGTGGCTACATGGCACCTCCCTCATTCTGCCTACCCTCTCTCTATATATCTCTTTCAGACTGACTTTATTAAGCCATTGACTGAAAGCACCTTCTTTATTAACCAATAAAAGCAACACATATACAGAAGGACTTCCCACAGCAGGGGCACAATTTAATCTTCTATTGATTCATTGATGTCTCATAACATGAAATACATACAAATGGACATTGAAATTACAATGTCTCAATATTGTATCAAAAGCAAGCTTTTTTCTGTGTGTTTCTGTAATTAAAAGAAATTCTAGTTTACTCTGGAGAGTGAGGAAATAGGAAACAATAAAGATAAACTGGACCAAAGCAGTGTTCAAACCCAGCCAAACAAATGTTAAATCTTATATCTCCATATCCAGCATGTGCAGCAATTGATGACATCATCTGACTTCTCTAGTATAATTGGATAACCCTCCTGTGAATCTTTGTTTTCTGTAACATGTATCTTCTGTCTTGAACACTTAACTTTGGCATCTACATCTGTATTTATATGTACCATATTTCTGGAACTCTCCAACATCTTGATGATTCCATTAAAAATTAGACTTGATAATCACGTTATCACATGTTATTATTCTCCTAAACCTCTGTGGAAGACATCCCATACTATACTTTTCCCTGGCATCACTGTCTTATTTTCTTTAATATGTTTAATTTTGGTAGAAATGTCTACATCTGAGGGTCAGCATTCATCTCTACCTGCTCCTTAACTGCTGTTACAATTTCACCTGTGTGCTTGCGGTCTCACAGCAAACACGTGCCTGCCATGATGGGCTGTACTCACTCTATGGGTCACAATGAGCTTGTGTTCCCTAAATAAATTTTGTTATTTTATTTCAACCATTGAAATGCAACCAATACAACTTATAACTTAGTGTAGTTTTTATTGTAGTCTTTCAACCTCTAAAATTATCCATTATTTACCTTCTTTATAGCAAACAGAATTCTTACAGCAAAAACAACCATAAATCAATCTACATAGTGTTTATTAGTTTCCTGAAACATGTGACTCATTAAGAGATTTTTCATCTTGGATTTGTTCTTGGTGTAAAATTATCTAGTCACTTTTGTGTGACATAAATTATAGCTGTGTTATGATTATTAACAGATTTTTCAAAATAAAAATATTCTGGGAAAATAATTGTATTATTTAATGTGGAGACTGCCTTTATTTGTGAATTGATTGGGGGATGTGAAACTTATTGCCAAGAAGTGTTTTGAAGGGTAATTATGGAGAAAGTATTGGCTATCTCTAGAGGGATTATTGCATATGGGTACACTTTTATTTTATCTGACACTTTTACTATAGCAAGAAATCCAAAGATGAGCAAAGTAAGAATAATATAAAGTTTTATATGTAGACTAAATAAATAAACCAGAACTTTTTTTAATTTACTTGTTTTGTGACATTTAATGCAAAGATAATATATCTTGTTTGATAAACTTGTAGCTATATTTAGTATGATGTCTTCATCAATATGTAAAACAGTATATATTCTAAATTTTAAAGAAAAGACAGAATTTTTGATAAACCTTCATATTTCAGCAATTTAAAGTAATATATATGCATATATAATACATATAATTTTATAAATACTGGAGTCACATATATAAAACTGAACAAGCTATAGTTTAATACTAAATGGGAAGTCATTTCTATTTTTATGTCTCCAAATATTCCAATAATGATATATTTTATACTGAAAATTCTATGTATATAATTAATATATAAGAAACAGTTTAGCAATAGAGTTATTGAGTGTGAAATGTTTGAGCTGAAGAATTGTTGGAAGGTGTTGCTGGCTGGACAGATGTTGCACTCTACCATAGCCTGGCAGCTTTCTCTAAAATCAGTAACATGTATATTCCCTCTGTCCCCAGCAAAGATCCCTGCTCTCTACCTAGCCTGATCTGGATGATATCTCTAGACGAATAATTTCCGAAAGGAGGCCACTTGTTGGTTCCCAGCTGCTTATCCCTGAAATAATCACACAGAAACTATATTAATTATATCAGTTCTTGGCCCATTAGCTCTATCTTCTTACTAGCTAACTTTTACATATAAACTTAACCCATCTCCATTAATCCATGTATCACCACATAGCTGTGGCTTACTGGATAAAGTTCTATCAGTGCCTGCCTCCAGTACATGGCTTCTCTCTGACTCTGCCTTTTTTCCTGCCAGTATTCAGTTTATTTTTTCCCACATACCTCTATTCCCTGTGCATGCCCAAGGCAGTTTCTTTATTTATTAATCAATAAAAGCAACACATAGACAGAAGGACCTCCCATACTATTTCCCCTTTTCTGTTTAAACAGAAAGGAAGACTTTAACTTTAACATAGTAAAATTACATATTACAAAACCAGTTTCAAGCAAGAATTATAATTGCAATATATATTTCTACTTTATTTTTTATCATAATTAACAAAAGCTATATCTACTTTCTATCTATTCTTCAACTCCATCAAAGACTCCAGATGGATATAATATTACCTAAGTTAACAGGAAGTGTATTGGAAGCTACTTCCAAAACTCTTGAATTGACAGAGACATTTCATTGCCTGGACCCTCACCAAAGTTTTTCTGTACCATTGGGGCATCCATCTTCAGCCTATAGGTCTATAGTATCTGGCAGACTTTTCCATGAAGTAGGAAATTTCAAAGACAGGTCCACCTAGATTGGCAGTTTCTCAGTAACTTTTTTTCTGTGTCATGCAGAATGTATGACAGACTTTTTCATGAATCAAGAACCCCAAAGGCAAGTTCAAAAGTCATTTCTCTGTGGGTCCTGTATGTCCAGTTAAGCACCCAGGCCCACAAACCCCATTCAAATGCTCCGTAGCCAGACCTCTGGAAAGTGTCAGAGTTTGAGCTGGCAGCAGAGCCCAGAAAGTCGGCAACTCAAAACCACTGCTTTTTTTTTTTTTTTTCTTCCAACTACCACTGAATAAGGAAATCTTTCTTCAAGGAGCTGCAGTGTGCCGCCAGCAGGCAAAGTACAAAAAAATGTAGCTGCATTTATTTTCCCGTATGTACTTTGCCCTGTAGTGAGATGGATGAAAATCTTAAATGTCACCATAGAACCTTTGTCCAGCAATTAAAGGACACAGAGGCAGAGACCCACAGTGGAGGACTGGACTGAGCTCCCAAAGTCAAGATGAAGAATGAGAAGTGAGAATATGAGCAAAGAGTACAAAACCGTGATGAGAACACCCACTAAAACAGTTCACTTGAGCTAATGGGGGAGCTCACCAACTCCAGCTGGACAGGGAAGGAACCAGCATAGGACCAAACTAGACCTTCTGAAAGTGGGTGTCAGTTGTACGGCTGGGGCAGACTGAGGGGCCACTGGCAGTGGTACCAGGACTTATCAGTAGTGCTTGTACTGATGTTTTGGGAAACCATTCTTTGGATGGATACCTTGCTCAGCCAAACAATAGTAGAGTGGTTCTTCGACATTCCCCCAAAGCAACATGCCTTACCCTCTCTGAGGAGTGGATGGGAGATGAGGTATGGGTAGGTGCAAGGAATGGTAGGAGAAGATGAAATGAGAGCTGGGATTGGTATGTTAAATGGAAAAGGATAGTTTGTTTTCTCTTTTTTAAAAAGTAAAATAATATTTTTAAAATAGAACTGAAAAAATAAAAATAAAATAAAATGTTCAAGCTAAAAACAAAAAAGAAATAATAACATAATTTTTTTCTAGAATTTTTGAAAATATGGAATATAGAGATCTCAGGACACTGATCTCAGAATCAGCAGTGGAATGTTTCAAAGAATTAAAATAACTGTTGTTCTCTTTTTCATATTAAACCAGGAATTTCTATAACTTCTGCATGTAAATGACTGTCAAGTGAGTGAAATTTTGGTTTATACTAAATTCCGTGGTTATTTTGATAAATATAACTTTAATTTTAACTAAAATCTTAGTTTTAGGGAAGCTGTGAATTTTAGAATGTCAAAGATAATAACAAAGCTGCAAGAAACCTGGTCAGAAAAACAAACCACTAGCATGTAAAATCCAGGTAAATGGGGAAGACTCCTAACTGGTAATTAATTAATTAGTTTATTTATTTATTTTTGGTAATCTGGGTACCTCATTGTTCAATGCATTCTTTTTATTTAACTGCAAGTTGGCTTGAAAGTTCATCATCACTAGCCTGATACAACTATTGATTAATATTGATCGGTTTGTTTTCTGAATTAAATTTTAAAGTTCATTTTAGATACCAAACAAATAGAAAAGCTTACAGATTATACAAAATACATAGTGCTAAGTATTAAAAATAATATGACAGATATGACAATATATCTTAGATATGAGTCAACTGCCAAATGATAAATAAATAGCTTTGAAACAACATTATTTTATTCTGTTTCTTTTTGTCATTTGTACAGCATTAGTGTCCTGTGAAATATAGGATACTAGTGTAGTATAAACCTATCTATGGGCAAAAGGTTTGTGAAACAAGATAATGAGAAATAAGTTTCAAAATGCTATAGTGATTTTTCATAAACCCATGCCAAACTGATAAAAACTACACAAAACTAGTGCTGTGTAGTGAAAGGGGAGCACAGGCCTGCTTTTCGTCCCGCCCAGCTCTCCGCATGGCTAGCTTATACCCAGAAATAACTACACGGAAACTGTATTCGTTTAAGCACTG
>LOJH01054908.1:0-11952 GCA_001685095.1 Ellobius talpinus | reverse complement strand
GAAAAGCAGGCCCGCTCCCCTATCACTACAGAGTGGCTCGCCTAATCACTACAGCTAGCATTAATGAATAGAGGCCATGAGCACTATTAAATAACTTTCCATGTCTAAAATAGCCCTCCCTTCAAGAACCATTGATCAATGTATTGATTTGGTAAGGGTGAGAAGCCCTGGTCTTTCTATAATTCTCTGGCCTCCATCTGTGGTAACAGCCCGATCTTTGTCTCCTCCAACCAACCCTCCCATCATCTTTAAACACATGATGAAGGCTTCTTCCATAGTCCAGTCAGACCACCACTAATAACCGCTCTAATAACTAATAACTGCTATTTTCCTGCAATTTCTAAGTCCCGTCTGTTCATCTAGCCTCTCTGACTTTGTTCGCTTCTGTCTCTAGGTAAACATAGTTCTTGTCCACCAAAGCAGTTTTCCTCAGCCCTCTTCTCTTGTTATGTCTCATCTTTCTCTAGACAGTCACAGCCCTCGTGTTCACAGGACTCACTGATGGCAAATGCATTGGAGAATAAGGATGCAGAAGAATTGAACACAGTTCTTGTAGTCAAGTATATACTGAGCGTATGCTGTGCCAGCCACAAGAACAGACATGATCTCTTAGACAGGCGCAAAACTGCTCCTGAAGCAAATGCTGAGAGTAAGAGGCGCCAGAGGAGAAACGTGACTGGAAGCTAGGATCTAGCCAGGCTGTCAGCAGTTCAGGCAGCTGACTCTTGGACCAGTGAGCTTCAGAGCATGAAGCAAAGGCAACCTGTGAAGAGGGAATGACACAGGGTCTCCAGCAGTACAAATAGTGTGCCCCACACTGAAAACAGATGCAGACAAGAGACAGGTACTCGGAGCTGGGAGTGTAAGGCCAGCAAGGCGTGGAAGGCTGAGGGGCAGGCTTATAAGACCTTACCAAAGGGTCTTAGAAAGAAGTTTAGAAATATAGGAAGAACCTCAGGTTCTGATGTGGGATGGAACAAACAGTGGATGGGGATTAGTTGAGCAAGCAGCCAGTATCAGAAAAATATGCTGCTACTTTCAGATTGAATACAAAAATGCCACGGTGACACAGGCTGTCCTCAAAAGGGGACCATCTACATACCTATAACACAGAGGTGACCATCAATATACCTATAAAGTAGAGGCAGGAGATCTTAGTAATCATTGAAGATGAAAATCACACATATTGAAAATGTTCTTAAAAATCACTTTGGTAACTAGAAAGTTAGCATAGTAACATCTCCTGCTAGGTCAGGCGACTCTGTAATAGGACTCTGGTCTTTAATAGAGCCCAGATGAGACAGGCAGCCATGGTGAAGGGGGATGTACTGGGAAATAGGTTCACTGATCCAGGTCACTAGCTAATCTTCAGACATTGATTCCAACTGCTGTATCCCTGGTAGCCACAGGAGAGTAGTTGACATGGAATGGTAGGTCCCACCTTGCACCTCACAGGCACACTTCCAGTGTGTGTACCCTTCTACTCAGCTGTAATGACAAAATGCCAAGACCAGGAAGGGGTAGTTTAGACAGTAGACATTTGTTCTTTGACCATTCTGAAAGCTGAAAGTCTGAGCTCAAGACTGTGGTCAGGAACCATTCCTCCTGAAGCCTTTCCTTGGTGTTCAGATGTCTATCTTCTCACTGGGGCATCCAATCCCTCCTCCATGCCAGGAAGTGTAGACCTTTCCTAGGGTCAACTCATATATCACAAACAGGAGCAATCAAGGTATGTTTCAAGATATGCAGTCCTGAGTGAGTAGCATGTAAGTGTAAGGTTCAAATTCAGAAAAGAGCCAATCTTCAAAGACAGAAGACGGGGCTTCCCAGGTCTCTATGGATGGCTCTCTGGGGAAGGAGCGTGTCTTTCCACTAGGAGGGAACAGAGATGCACGAATCTGAAATTGACAGTGGTGAGCCTCCATCCATTGCAGCTAGAGTGGCTGACAGTAGCATGGGGTTCACGCCAGGGTGGCTGGGAAATGCCAAGCCAGGTGTGCAATCAGATTGGAGCAGACCTTAGATAGCTTTCCGGGCAAGGTACTGTAGATGATGGCAACCCATTCAAAACCTTAGAGTCTAGAAATGGCTCTTGGAAAGAGGGAGAGGGAGGTGCCTAGGGCAAGAGATCAGCCCGAGATAGCGGGAGATTACAAACCGCTGGAGACTTACCGTGAAGTAAGACTTCCTGCAGATATTCTGCTCAGAGTCAAGGTCAGAAGTAGCTATTATGATCTCAGTATGAATACCTCGCCCTAAAAAAAACAGAACTGTCACATGACTCAGCAGCTTCAAGCCACTAATCAAAGCGCAGAAAGCCCAACCTCATGCCAACAAAAATCTCTTTTGTCCTTTGCTTTACAAATGATCTAGATTTTTCTAAGGGCGGAAGACGAAATCAGGCAACTTTTCCAACAAGAAGAGCTCCTGTGAGAAACAGTCTCCCTTTCAATAAATAAGTTTAAGCATTCTCACCGGTTTCCGAAGCACAGTACTCTCTGAAGATATATAAATATCAGGTAGCAATTTTCTTTCCTGTGAGTAGGGAGCTTTACTTTAATAAGGAGAGAGGCAAAGGGGAAGACTGCAGGAGATGGAGTGACATGTGTTAGGTCATCCTGGCCATTTCACTGGGTGTGCCCAAGATTACTCCGAGATGCACCAGGGTCAGCACCACTGCTGGGGCGCGTCCAGTTCTAAGTGATTTAAAGGGCATATAGTAAGTGCTCATAACGGGCCATAAAGAAGTGCTTCTTGCTAGACACTGGTGGAGGTTTGGCTGCAACTGCAGAGAGATGTTCATCCTATCAGAGGTCAGAGAGAGCCTTGTCATCCTCCAAGCAACACCACATCAGGACCATGGAAGTCACACCCTGTGAGACAGTGGTTCCCATCCAGGGGCAATCACAATGGCAGTGAGCATTTATCAAACCGAAAGCCATCGTGGTTGTACGTGGTGAAGAACCTCACTCTCAATGTCTCCAGCACTGAGGACAACTGTGGCCATTCTGTCTCCTTTCAGCATGCATTGCAGGCAAGGTGGTCCAAGTCTTAAGCATCTGGGCCCAGTCTTGGGAGAATAAAATCGAGTTAGGTTTGACTATTGCTCCACTGAGCCTGGGGATGACACAGGTGGAGTGTCTCCTGAACAAGGACTATCCTGCTGCCCTCATCCCCTGGCCGTACCTTTTACCATGGGATCACAATGCTCAGAGAACATGGTGACCGTTCAAGAGCCTTGGGAGTGGTGTCCAAGCTTAGAAACACGGGAACAGGCAGATGGCAATGGGGTCACTTGCAGAATCGCCAGCAGTAGCTAAGCAAGTCTTAGAATTCCAGCGCTCGTTTCTCACACTGGCGCCTGTGTTCAATTTCCCCCTCATAGGGAACGTCTCTGCTACTCCTATTATGGCTGCTATTGTTACTTTTCATCAAGAGCGGGGTTGGCACCTCACAAATTGGTCGTCACTGCTCCTCATTTGGGTCACTATGACACTGATGCACCATGAAGCAAACACCTGGAGAGGTCTAGACTCCCTGCTGAAGGAGCATCTCCTGCAGAAGATGCTAAAAGTTGCCAGCAAACTTCTTTAATGGTACTGAGGCCCTTTGTGGGAGCCAGGAGAGATGTGTCCCCCACCTCGGTATCCAGCACAGCTGCCCATCTACTGAGGTATTAATCTTCTTATACCTTTATTATTCTCAAAAATGAGCACTCAATTGTGTTTCCTTTTTGATGCTTGAGGCTTGGAAACCTAGGCGACATGTCTGCGGTCTTTGAGCAAATCATGGAAAGCATTCACTTGTGTACTTGCCGTGGACGCAAAGCAGATAACTTTGTTTTTTATTACTTTTCATGCCCTTGGATTTAGCAATAGGATCTAAGATGTGACAGTAAAAACCTAGCTGGAAAGGGAGAGAGGTGGGGGAGGCTGGACTTCATTAAAATTGAAGAAGTTTGTACCTCAGAAGACATTAACATCTAGGTGTAGGGGACACAGTTGCAATCTCAGCACTCCAGAGACAGAGGCAGCATCAAGCTTGAGGCAAAGCTGAGCTCCACAGGAAGATTCTGAAGGAAGGCGGGGTAAGAGGGAGCAAAGGTGAAGAGAGGAGAGGAAATAAAGATTATAAAAATTTATCTGAAAAATGATCAGCACTGAAGAAGTTTTCCAGAGGCTGGAGAGATGGCTCAGTGGTTAAGAGCACTTGTTGCTCTTGCGGAAGACCAAGTACCTGTTCCCAGTACCCACAGGAAGTCTCACGATTATCTGTAACTTCCTTTTTAGGGGATTTGACTTATTCTGACCTCTGCCTGCACCCGGTATACACATGCACATACAGAGATGCAAGCAAAACACTCATACACATTGCGCTTGTTAGGGGCACCGTTGCTACGATGAAGTGTTGTGACCAAAAGCAAGTTGAGGAAGAAGGGGTCTATCTCACTTACACTTTCACCCCAGAGTCCATCATTGGAGGAAGTCAGTGCAAGAACTCAAGCAGGGCAGGAACCTGAAGGCAGGAGCTGAAGCACAGGCCATGGAAGGGTGCTGCTTACTGGCATGCTTGACTTGCTCAGCCTACTTTCTTATAGAACCCAGGACCACCAGCTCAGGGATGGGACTACCCACAATGGGATTATCACTGATTAAGAAAATTCCCTACAGGCTTGCCTACATCCTGATCTTATGAAGGCATTTTTTTTTCTACTGAGGCTCCCTCCTCTCTGATGATTCTGGCTTGTATCAAGTTGCATAAAACTAAAAGGTACAGACATAAAATAAAACAAATAAATACTTAAAAACTTAAAAAATGTTCCCAGTTTATGTACAGCAAAGGAAACAATCAGCATAGCAAATAGATAACCCACAGATTGGAAGAAAAATCTTTACCAGGCACACTCAGGGAATTAGCATCCAGAATTTGCGAAGAATTGCATAAATTAAATAACAAGAAAATAAAACTACCAATCAAAAAATTGGGCAAGTGATTAGACAGTTTTCAAAAAAAGAAAGAAACATAAATAACCAACAACTATTAGAAAGCATTCAGCACTCATAGTCATTATGGAATTGCAAATCAAACTCCTTTGGGAGACCGCCTCGCGCCCAGTCAGAATGGCTGTCATCAAGAAATGTGACAACCGATAACACAGAGGATGTGGAGGAAGGGAAACTCATTGCTGGTGTGGCACAAAACAATGCAGTCATCATGGAAGTTTGGAGATGCCTCAAAAATTAAAATATAACTAGAATGTGACCCACCTGCTTCACTCTGGACACGTACCCAGAAAGTTCCAAATCCTACCATAGGTGTATTTGTAGCCCTGTGTTTATTGCTGCTGTATTTACTATAGCAAGGAATCGGAATCAACCTGATTGTTCATCAACACAAGAATGAAATTTTGGAGATAGATAGACGTGTGTGTGTGTGTGTGTGTGTTATACATATATATCATGCAGATCTACAGAAAAATGTGATCACAAAATTTGCAGGGAAATGGATGGAACTAGAATGTAGAACATGTAGAAAAGAGAACAAGAAAAGCTACATATTAATGCATGAGAAAGGTCTAGAAGAAGGTAATGGACATGAGTTATGAAAAAGGCTGTAGAACTAATTGATTTTATAGTTCTAAGTCTGTCTTGCATTTTCGATTTTAGTGATGGATAAGCACATACAGATATATTCGATGTGAAATCCAATGGGACGCTCCACAGCTTCAGAATGGCTGTTCTAAATGCATAGAAGATCATTTAGTTTTATAGACTGAGTCAGATTAATTTCACCATATGATTTTTTAAAAGATTTTTACAATAGATCTTACTTTACAAATCCAAAATCAAACAAAGAAAGTATCCAAAAAAAACCCCGAAAGACAACAGTAAAGAAAATATGGTTGTCCAAGATCCAGAATATATAAAGAACTCCTATAGCTCAATGATGAAAGGCAAACAACCTACATTGAAAAAAATTGGGCAAAAGCATTGAAGAGACATTTCTCTAAAAAAGATAAACAAGAGTCCTGCAAGCAGGCAGTCACTCAGCATTGGCCATCAGGGAAATGGAAATAAGAGTCACAGGGAGATAGCACTTTGTATCCACTATGATGGCTATTATTGAGAAATAAAGGAGATGGTTACAGTTATTGGTGGAGACGGTCATTCCACTCTCACTCAGTGCTGTTGGAGCAGCACTTCATTCCTTCATCTCCTCCCACCCCCGATGTTAGAACTAGGAGGGAGGTATTAAGCTTCTTTTCTTGGGTCTGAGGAATGACATTTTAACTGTTGCACGTAACCATCTAAGTAGAAGTTTGGTTTGGAAGTTCAAATAAGAAAGCTTAAGCGGGTAAGACTCTTGGCAATGCCCATTCTCCCGACCCTTGTAGATGTTGCATGTTCACTTTGCCCTCCCTCAGTCATGCAGAATGCTCATTGGCTGTGGAAGACAGTTAGTTGGTTCCTCAAAAGGTTGATCATTGAGGTACCATAAGGCCCAGAATTTCTACTCCTAGTTACACATGCCAAAGAGTCCACGGCAGGAACTAAAGCAATTGGCTACACATGCGTGCTCCTGCTGTCTCAACTTTGCAGTTTAAAAACGTAGCAGCTCAAGTGCTCCTCGGTGGATATGTGGACGAACATAATGTGATGTGTATAGAGGAGAGAATATTAATGACCATAGTAAAGTAAAGCAATACTGATACATGCCACGGCATGAATTAAACCTGGAAAACATGAGGATAAATGAAAGAACCAAGATCCAGAAAGTCACAGGCTGTACAAGCCTATTTACATGGAATATCTAAAGTGGTTAAATTCATAGGGAGAGAAAGCAGCCTTTTGGTTGCCAGGCCCTGGGGGAGGCAGTCCTAAAAAGTCCCTGTTTTCTCTGGGGGTGATGAAATATTTTAGTCGTACAGCATTGTGAATGAACCAAATGCCACTGAGTTGCTCACTTAGAAATACTTGATTTATGTTTTGTGAATACCAATTAAATACAGAACTTGACTAAAGAAAAATAAACAAAATAGACAAACCAATCTTTAAAATCTGTTCCCCCCAAAATTGAAGTTATCCAAATATAGAAGGCAAGCCTCCTCCCTTCTCTCTTCCTTCATCTCAGCCAGCACCTCTAGCACAGGCTGGCACGCAGAAAGACAGAGAATAGCATTTGCCTGGATACAGGAATAATTAAAGGCGAGCCACACATAACATGGGGCAAGTGAGAAACCCGACAAGACCACCCCCTTCACTTCTATTCCCTTGTTTAAATCTTCCTTATTTCTTCTCCAGCTACAAAAGTAAAACTTCCAAGTAGTTACAGACGCTCAGAAGTGTGTGAAGAGCTCTCATCACACGCCTATTCCAGCCCCTAAGCCACGCCTCAGGACTGACTCAGTTTCCCACGTTGATGGGTTAACACGACAATGTGTGCCTTCCTTTCCATTTCATACTTTCAAACCCCCCTGGAAGATGTGTGTATTGTCTCCTCCACTGTTACCCTGGAGTCACTATTCTCAGGATGAGCCACACTGGGGTGTTCATTCCTTCATCTCCCCCCACCCCCGACGTTGGAACAGGGAGGGAGGTAGTCAGCTTTTTTTCTTGGGTCAGAGGAATGACATTTCAACTGTTGCATGCAATTGTCTAAGCAGGAGTTTGGTTTTAAAGTTCAAATGAGAAAGCGTAAGTGGGAAAGACACTTGGCAACGCCCATCCTCCCACCCCTGGTAGATGCTGTGTGTTCATTCGCTTGCCCTCATTCATCAGCAGAGACCATCCGGCTGCAGTGTGAGTTTCATCTGAAAGCATTTCAGCTGTAAGTTCAGTTAGAGATGGGTTTTATCACCTTTGATATTTACTCCATTTACTCATTTTGTGTACGTCTGCCTCCCTCACTAGCCTGTTAGGTACATGGAGCAGAGATCTTAACCCATCCTCCTCACTGTCAGACACTGCCTGGTGTATACCAGGTAATAAGAAATATCTGAAGGATGAGATTCTGCCAGATCTCCCCTCTGGAGCTTCTTGGAAAGGTTACCTCCTTCTAGCAGAAGTGGGGTGTTAAGGAAATTTTGAATGTTTCCTCTTGTCTCTTTCCTGGACTCTCATGAAGACACAGCTACATAAAAGTGACGGGGAGTCATCTGTCCATCAAGATCCTACTTGCCTGAAACTCTCCTGTGGCATCTCTGGTAGAGTACAGCCACCAGCCCCGTTCACACAATGCTGCTGGGCCCATCGCTATCCCTAGGGAGGGCTCGTTGGGGTTAATCCTTTTCATAGAAGACATCACTGAAAAGCTTCTTAGTAGCACAAGGGAGCTGAGACAAGAATCCATGTGGTCCCCATCTGTGGGAATCCATGACCAGAAAGAAATACCTTTTATCACATGTGAGGACATATTTCCAAACTCTAATCCTTTATCCTATTTTCTACCCTAACACTTTCCCTCAAAGCTATTCTCATGTAAGTAATATACAAACGTTTGCTTTTTCTTTAAAATAGATTAGTATATCTTCAAAGTTAGCAAATATTTATTGCACAAAATAACCTTTTTATGTTTACATTTTAATACATATATGTACTATATTTTGGGCATAATCACTCTGGTCTGCCATTTTGTTGAATGTTCTTCAATTTGTTTTGTTTTTCTGACTTGGTTTTTAATGATCAGATTGAGGTCATGCATTTTGAAGGATAAATATCACCAAAGGGAAGGTATGTTATATTATAGTCTTTAAAAGTGTCAAAGGTCAGAAAAGGCAAGGAACAACCAATCGAATACTGCTGCATCAGGGTTACTGCCTTAGCCTTGATAATATTTGATGGCTGTGGAAGTCGTTGGTACGGGGGCAGCTGGGAGAAAGACTAAGAGATAGTGCAACTGTTTCATTAAATCAAAAATTCGTCCAAAATAAACAGTTATAAAACTGGTCCATCCTGTTCTTCATATCTGTGTTCGCCTGGAATGAGGAGAGGAAGAAACACCATCTTCTTAGCTCCTTCAAAGTCTCAAAGAGAGAAGCACCCAACCCCAAACAAAGGACACCAGTTAACACTGAGCTCCTGGGGCCACGGCTGGATGACCAGTCAATGGTGGTTGTCTCTTCTTGAGTATCCCCGATGTTCCACCTTCAATACTTCACTGGAGCTTATGTTTCTGTGTCTTGGGGGTATCCTATAGAACTTAGATGATGGATCTTATTGGTCCAGTGCTTTTACCCACATGGGAGACCTTTATTCCTGCTTCTGTGCTCCTCCTCTTCTGTGTCGGACGCTCTAGATAGTCAGAAGAGAAACACTTGTGGCTTTCCCCTTTTTAAAACCAAACATCTTGAGGAACTGTAATTCCCCTCATGCTGATAGAAGAGGCTGAAGCCTAGTGCCAGTCAGAGGAGGAGGAGAATTCACGCAGTTCTGACACCTCGCAGAAGAGACTGGAGCCCCAAGGATGATGGGCCAGTGATGGACGTGAGCACACCTTGACTGACTGCTCAATGGCACACACCACTCAGCCTTTGTTTAATCTTATGCCTGTATTCAGGACCCCAAAATGGTCTTAGGGGATCACTGAAGCTCTTGTGTTCTTCTCTTCCCAATGGAGGCACATGAATAAATCTTCTTTTTCTGCTTAGTTGTCTCTTTAATAGGCAACTGGAGATAAGTATCCACGCCCACCTTCTTAGGCTCTCAGTACTTTGGCTCTAACCACTTAGGCATGAAGCTCTCAGTGCATAATAAGATTTATATCTCCCTTACATGTTGTGACGCTAACTCTGTCACAATTTAAGCTGCATCTCTTCTGCTGTCATCTTAGGGCAGTGTGCAGTCTGTGTAGTGTGTGTGTGTGTGTGTGTGTGTACCAATCCTAGTGCCAATATATGCCAATACTAGTCATTTTTCTACTTACACTATGTAATTTTCATGCCAACAAGCCATACTCAATATTTTGTAGTTTAGTGAAGCTGAAATTGAGTCAGTTGTCGGGAGCCAAAAACAAGGGGCTTCCACAGCTCATTGCTCACTAAGCACATCCATGTTGGAAACCTGTCAGCGTCACATAGCAGTGAGGAGCAACTCCCAAGGCTGCTTCCTGGACACAGCAGCCTCGTGACACGGCAGGAGGTTGACTTTGATCTTTGCTCCCACCACAGGGCATCCCATGTCCACAACACAGAGGGCAAATCAATGTAGACATGTAAAGGAGCGAGCAAAAGCTTGGTCATTACTCAGATATGGAGTAACCTGGAAGGTGATGAGAATCCTGCAGCAGGCGTGTCCTCTGTCCTGGTTTAAAGCTCCAGGCACCATTCACCAGGAGACTAGGAGCTGCAGGTTCAATGCCAAAGGACCTCGGCATCAACCAGCCCACCTGGGTCCTTGTTTCTTCCCGGAATTAAGACCTGAGGCCATTCTTATTAGTAGAAATGAAAAACAGCTCAAACTGGAATGAAATGGACTTTCCTAGGAAGCAGCAGAATGGGGGATGCAGAAACTTTGAGAGCAGACCCACAGACATAGAGAATTCTACCCAGACTCCATCCCCATTCCACAGAAGTTACCTGTGGTGCCTCAGCAGCCACTGGCCACTCGCCTTAAAGCCCACTTGCCCACTGTCAAGAAGACTGTTTGGTCTTCTGAGCTGCACAGCTTTCCAGGCAGAAGTACCCACAGTCCCCCTTCCTGAAAGCTAAGAAGAGCTGTTTTCCATCCCCTCCCTGAAATGTCTCCCAGCCAGAGATGCAGCCAGCTCTCTTGTTGCCCAACACGTCAGGGAAGTGAGGCTGTCCCACATCTGCTCAGCCCATATTTTTAATTGCTTAATAATACTGAGTAGGCTTGCCGCATCCCCTCCAGCATAGCAGCGTGGGGGGCTTTGACATTCAGGGCCTGGTGTGTGGGCAGGAAACACAGATGAGGCTGGGAAAATGTCAACCTCCCACAGCTTCTCTCCCAATTAATCACCACGCCATCTGACAGGGCACACCTCATCCCGAGGAACATGAGGCTGGCAGTCCAGAGGGCTGTTGCAGCCCCTGCTCTGCTCTAAATTAGCTGTGTGATATACAAATTGCTCACCTTTTGGGAGTTAAACTTCTACTGCTTTTTAAGTATATTTAAAGACAATGGGAACTGGCTGAGCTGGTACTTAAGGGATTTATGGAATAGAGATTGGTCACCCCAGAGACCACCACTTGCCAGTGGTAAAATTCCAAGTTATGCCACAGTCCCCTCAATGGCAAAGCAAATGTAACAACATCTTAAAAAAAATAAGGCTGTTGGAAGGACTTTGAATGGTGCATAACATGCAGCATGCACTCAGGAAACATCAGCTGTCATTATTATATGGATTCAAGGCATCTAATTCAATTGCCTACATTTAAAGTTCTAAAGGAAATATTTTTAAAGATAAATTCAACATGGAATCTGCCTCCTACATACCCATAGTATTAAGGACAAGATAAACATATTTATGAAAATATTTGGAGGAAGACGCAGGCTGCTGTGATGTTCTCTGTAACGGAGTAAGTATCATATCATGCGTTTCCCCTGGCCTGGGGAGTGTGTTAAACAGTCATGCCCACACCATTCAATCTTCACCCTGTCTCGTGGGGTGACCCCCAATTTGTCGAGTAGAAGGGCAATCATAGAGACCCTAAATAGTTTTCTTTGAATCACATGCCATCTAAGTAGCAAAGAAAGGGTACAAACTTGGCTCTGAAGTCATTGCTCTTGAACCCTCTCACTGAATAGGACTGAGAAAGCTACAGGAAGGATGTGCTATTGGAGAAGCCTAAGTTGCCATTTTTTCCCCAAAATCAAAATCAAAAGTCATGATTTCTAAAGCAGGGTAAAAAAAATGCTGACTTCTTGATGGAGGAGGGTTATCTCTCTATATGTTACTTTTATTGGTTAATAAAGAAACTGCCTTGGCCCTTTT
>LOJH01054907.1:1609-11952 GCA_001685095.1 Ellobius talpinus | reverse complement strand
TCTCTCTCTCTCATTATCCCAAGTAGCACTGGGATTACAGTTGTTCATGCTGTGTGTCGGTTTGTTTGGTTGGTTTTGGTTTTCGGAGACAGGGTTTCTCTGTGTAGCCCTGGCTGTCCTGGAATTCACTCTGCAGACCAGGCTGGCCTCGAACTCAGAGATTTGCCTTCTTCTACCTCCAGAGTACTGGGACGAAAGGTGTGTGCCACCATGCCTAGCATGCCTTGTTTTTTAAAAACATTGGTGTTCGGGATTCTAACTCCTCACACTTGACAGAAAGCGCCTTGACCGCTGAGCCATCCCTCAACCCACAACACCGTATTTTCAGGCTTACAGAGAGACTGTGTAATATTGTGGGGTGATGGACGCATGTGCTCAGTGAAACAACAGAGACCCCAGAACTAGGCCCACCCAAGTTTAGCCAACTGACATTTTTACAAGCATTCAAAGCAACTCAGCAACGCGAGAGCTGAACCCAATGGCTGTCACTGACATGAGGTTCACCACAGCTCACAGCTGAGAAGGGGAGCAACCCCAGTGTCTTTTAGACGAGAACAAGAGCGAACTGGGGGAGGCGCTAAAGACCATCAAAAGCCTGCTCAACAAAAGGGGAAAATGACAAAACTTATGTTCATTAAAAACTAGCCATTGTGCTGGGCGGTTGTGGCACACGCCCTTATCCCAGCACTCAGGAGGCAGAGGCAGGTGTATCTCTGGGAGTTCAAGGCCAGTCTAGTCTACTGAGTGAGTTCCAGGAAGGCTCCAAAGCTACACAGAGAAACCCTGTCTTGAAAAACCAATTATACATAATATGCATTTACATATTTACAAGCCTTTGGTTTGTGAAAGAAACAGGTAAAAAGGCACCCAGACAGGAACAGTTCCATTGCCACACACAATGAGGGACTCTCATTCAGAATGCACAAACATGCCCCAAGTTCAACATTTTAAAACCAAATCAACCCAAGTAGAACTTCAACAAAGGACATGAAGGACTTCTCTGCAGAGAAAATGGCTATGAGCAGGCAAAGGAGGTTCCACACCACTGTCCATCAGACATGTGAAAAATAGGGTCCTTATGGGACAGAAAAGATGCAGCAAGACATAAAACATCACCACCGAGTTCTGTGAGGATGCAGAGAAAGCAGAATGCACACTGTGATGGGAGAGTGAAACGCAGTGAGCACCCGTGGAAGCAGTTTATCAGTTTCCTCTAAAGCTAGGCGTGGAGGGCTGGGAGATGGCTCAGCGGTTAAGAGCACTGACTGCTCGTGCACAGGACTTGGGTTTGGTTCCCAGCACTCACATAAACATCCCTAACGCCAATCCTAGGGCATCCAATACCCTCTTCTGATCTCTTTGAGCATCAGGCACACATGTGGCACACAAACATACATGAAGGCAAAACACTCATAATACATAAAATAAAATAATAATCTAAAATATTTAAGCTAAATGTATATTACCACATAATCTATCAACTGGACATTTAGGAATTTGGAACATTTAGGAACTCAGAAAAAATGAAAACCGTGTCCCCACAAAAACACAAACATGACACAAACATGATTGTTCATGATAGCTTTAGTTTTCAGTTTTTAAAAATCCTCCCTTAGATGCATGCACTCATGTGCAGATGGAGAACGAAGGTTAATGTTGGTTTTCTTTCTCTCTCATTCTCTATCATATCTTTTGAGATAGGGTCCTTCACCGAATCTCGTCATTTTAGCTACACTGGCTAGCTGGTGGCCACAGAGATCCCCCCTCCACTCAATGCTGGGGTTATGGATATGTACTGCCATGCTCCGCTTTTATGTGGGTTCTGAGTTGGTCCTCATGCTTAGGCAGCAAGCACTTTACCAACATTGAGTCTTCCCCCAAAGCCCTCAGAGTAGCGATATTTATAATAGGCCCAAAGTGGAAACACCATAAATGTCCCCAAGGAGGTTAGTGATTAAGTGCCATGCTACAATCACAGCACAAAATACAGCTCTACCAAAACTGGCCAATTGGAGTGCACACCTTAGTCCCAGCCCTCCTGAGGGCTCAATCGCTTTGAGTTTCAGGCCAGTAGGGAGACTTTGTCTCAAAAACAAACAAAAAACTGACCAATCCGGTTTATACAACTTGGATAGATCCCAAGGACACTACATGGAGATAAGCCCTGGTCTCCTCTGGTTGCTGCTTTGCAGTTCTATTTCTAGAATATTGATTAACACCTCTAAACCCACAGTCAGAATAAACCCACTCTTCTTTAAGGTGCTTATGGGTGTGCTTTTCAGGAATAGTCTTGGGTGATGGCATCCACACAGGATTTCCCATCTCCCGAGTGCTCCTCATTCTTTCTCAGTAGATTCCTCTTTTCATTGCTAATTTGTTCAGTGAGTGACTACTGAATTCCCTGGGTGATTTCCAGCATCTACTGAAGTGTTTGTGTAGTTTTCAGATATTCAAACATGCATGTGTGTGGATGCTTTGCCTGCATGTATGTACTATGCATATACTTGGTGCCCTTAGAAAGAGAAGAGGAAGTCAGGTCCTCTAGAACTAGAGGTACAGTTGTAAATAAACATGTGGGTTCTGGGATCAAACCCTGGCCCTTTGCAAGAGCAGTAAGTGCTCTTAACCCCTGAGCCGTTTCTACAGCTCCCCATACCCCTTTCTGAGACAGGGTCTCTCTGTGTAGCCCTGGCTGTCCTGGTACTCACTATGTAGATCAGGCTGAGCTCAAACTCACAGAGACCTGCCTACTTCTGCCTCCTGAGTGCTAGGATTAAAGGGGTGTACCACCATGCCTTGCCCAACTTCACAATGACTGTGAAGAATTGTCTTTTTTGCACATATTAGATTCAGCTTTCATTTTTGCTTGTGAGCTGAATTTAGCATCATTTTGTCTTTCTTCCCATTCTTCTTGGTTTGCATACCAAGCTCGTATTAACTTTTCAAAATAGAACAAGAATGTTCCTGACTTTTCTGGTCTCTGAAACCCATTGGTATGTGATTGGAATTATTGGTTTCTTGAAACTCAGAATTTCCTTGTAAAGTTGTTTCAGCAGCACAAAGGACTGCACATAAGGACTTTAAATCACTGGCTACATTTGTATCATTTTGTAAAACCATCACAATTTGAAATTATTCTTTTAGTTTCATTCTATTCTGGAAAACTATGTTTTCCCAAGAAATTCAAGCTATCTGTCTTCACATTTGCTGGCAAAAGTTGACACAAAAGTTGGGCTCATGGTGCAGTCCTGCCACAGCCTGGGTTCAGGTCCTGAGAAGGGGAAGGGGTATCGGTGCGAAGAAATGAACTGTTCAACTACCAGGTGAGTTTCACACAAGTGACCCCTCTGATAGTTTCAGCCATCTTTAATTTATATATCAAAACAAGCATGTTTTCCATACTAACAGATACGTTTTTCCTACCCTCCAACATTAACCTTCGTCAAAAACAATTATGTCAAATATGTTTTTTCCCCAACTTTAACATCAAAACATCTTTTAAACCAAAAACAACACTTATCATTCTGCTAGTCTGGCCAAATATCAAGCAGGCACATCCTGTCTTTACAAAACTAAAAGGTGATAAACATAGGCACACATTTTCAAGAACAACAATCCCATTCAAATCTTAACAAAGCATATTTACAGAAATGGGGTAAATTGCTTCCGATCCTGTCAGCCCTGAATCAGACAGCTCCCAGGGTCTGGAGTGACAGCTGGCATCCCCAGACAAGAAACATGAGAAACATTAGTTCCCAAAGAATTTAAGGGGAAAATAATTTAGAAAAAAAATGTGGCATCAAAGACTGATCATATTTGTCCCATGTGTGACTGACAAAGTGACACTAAAAACGGCCAAGAGAATCATCAATATTATGAGAGAAAAGAGAGTGTGCAGGCCACACGGTCCAAGCAGTATTCTGCTCTGTCCCAAAGTCGTCTGGTCCTCACCGAGTGAGACTGTCCCGTGGGCTTTGCCTCATCTGGAGATCTGTTGGACAAGCACTCAAATACTGGTCCAAAACTGGGCCACGCAGCTCCCAACAGGGTAAAGTGCTTGATTTGCAAGCATGAGGCCCTAAGTTCAACTCCCACAACCCACACGAAAAGCACACTGTGGTCTTGGTGCTGGGAAGCGGAGGCAGGAGGATCTGTGGGGCTCCCTAGTCAGCCAGCATAATTGGCAAGAGCCAGTGAGAGACCCTGTCTGAAAAGCAAGGTTTGACTATCCTGAGGATATTCAAGCCTGACTTCCAGCCTCGGCATATATGCACACATGTGCACATGCACCCCCAACACCCACACAAAGGCTGACTCCCGGAGGTGGAGAGATGGCTAAGCAGTTAAAAGTGCTGGTTTCTTTGGCAGAAGACTGAGGTTTCTGGCACCACATGTTTGTCATGACCGTCCATTCCTCCAGTTCCAGAGGATCCCAGACCGTCGTCTTCTGGCCTTGGTGCTCACTAAGTACATACATAGTGCATATACACACGTGTGGACAAAACACTTATACACAAAATAAAATGAATAAATTAATGTCAAAAATACCCACTGACTCCTAAATCATAGGCCAATGGCAGGTGCCTACTGAGAGACACAGGCCCCAGCAGATCTGTGATTCAGAGCCCAAGCACAATCCATGAACACTCTGGCCAGTGAAAGAAACACACCCTGGATTTGGGACCTGAGCCAACAAAAGAAACACTTTATTCCTGAACCCAAAGCCAGAGAAAAACACCCTGTGTCTGAAGCTAGAGCCAAAAGAACACATACCTTGCCCCTAGAATCAGACCCTGTTAAAGAAATTTGCCCTGGCTCTAAAATTGGAGCCTAAAAGCTAAAATGGACCAGAGAAAGAAACACAGTCTGGCCTTGAAATTAGAGCCATCTCTGCCCCTGACACAAAACAAACCAATCCCTGAGCAGGAAAAACTGACCAATCCCTGAGTAGGGAATTAGTAACCTCCAGTCTAGAGACACTCCCCATAGACCTTAAACCTAGTGAAGTAGTAACCTACAGACGTACCATAACCTTTTCTGGACCTTCGCCCAGAGTGGGCAGCCAATCACAAGCCTATAGACTTGGAATTCCCCAAGCCTTCCCCTCTAAAACCCCCCTTACCACTGGGGTCTTTCCTGCTCTGCTCCTGTAGCTGCTATTATTGCTGTTGCAGCAACTGCTGCCGCCACTCAGGACGAAAGGAGGGACCTGAGTTAACTCTCAATAAAGGCTCTATGCTTTTGCATCAGATTTGGTCTCATGGTGGTATTTATGGGTTCTGGACTTTGGCCATAACACCTACAGTATCAGCAAGTTCTCAGGTAGAGGCAAGAGAATCACTTTATCCCAAGAGTTCAAAGTCAACCCGAGAAACAGAGGAAGCACAACTCAGATGCCACAGACAGAAAGCCCCTTTCTTTCCGTGTGCTCTCATCTGTGTCTCCTCCCTGTCTCTTCTAGAATTTCCAGGAACTTAACTTGCTGTTAGCATCCTTGCTGCCTGCTGTTTGATCTGACACAGCTGGTGGTTTTTTGTTTTGTTTTGGTTTTGTGGTATGTGTTAGCATTCAGGCATTATGCTGGCCTGCCCCCTGTCACCTGGCAGGACTCAGGCAGTACTCTGACCTGCTCAGGGTTCTGACAACATCATCAGCTATGAGGCTACAACTACATCCCCTCAAAAGAGGCGCCCTTTCTCCCCTCTCTGCCTCTCTGCCTGTTCCTCTTCTTCTTCTGCCACGCCTGTCTCCAGAGGCTGGTCTTCCTCCTTCCCTTCCCCCTTTCTCCAGTAAAATAACCTCCACGTGAGCCCTGTCACATGATGTCATCTCTCTTTCTCTCTCCCACTGTTTTATAAGTCACCATAGTGTGTCTTTCTGTCCTTTGGCCGTAGTTGATGCCCTAGAATGGCCTTTTGTATGCTGTGGTTTGAACCCAGCTGTCCACAGTGGTGCACCTGTTGAGTCTTCATGGTTCTGTATGGCAGGGCTGAGAGGTGGCTCCTAGTCAGAAGTCTTTAGGGCAGCAACCCAGGGCCTTTGTGAAGGCTTAATGTTGCCTCAAAGAAGCAAGTTTTTGGTCCCTGGGACTGGGCTAGTTACCACCATGAAACAAGGCTGCTCCTGTACTTTTTTTTTTCAATTCATGTGCCCACATGTCCTGTCTCTTCCTAACACAAGCTGAAGCCACACAAGGTCTTCAACAGAAGTCAAGCACATTCTAAGGTCACACTCTTGGTCTTTTCAAATTTGAGCAAAAAAAATATTCTGTATAAATTAACAGGTCTCAGGCATTTTGTTTAAGCAACATAAAATAAAATAAGAAGTTGCATAAAGCCACTACAGTGTGCAGTCTTTTTTCTGACCCAGAGTACTTGACCTTTTGTGACCTTTCACATCTTGTAATTACAGCTGCATTTGAATTCATTTGTAATATCCTGTTTCATCCCCACATGTCTCTTTCCATCTCCTTTTCTTAAACAGGATCTTACTTTGTGGCCCTGACTGGCCTAGAGCTCCCAATGTAGACCAGGCTAGCCTCAAATGCCTAGCAATCTGCCTACCTGCTTCCCGAGTGTTGGCATTAAAGGTAGGCCAACTCCATCTTCTTTTAAATTAATTGGTGTGTGTGTGTGTGTGTGTGTAGTGTTGTGTTTCCTATTGTCCTGTCTATTCCACATCCTGTGTCTGTCACAGCTGTCATTCTTTACGTAAATAAATAACATATCAACTTGGTATCCTTGGCCTCTTCCCACCAAACACCAGAAACCTAGGGTTTTTAAACCCCATTACACACTGTTGCTTACCACTGCTCTGTGCCTGGTGTGCAGAGTCCATGAGGAGGGTTGAGAGAGGATGCCCCCCACCCAGACCCTCAGACTGTGGCCACGCCCAACTTGCCAGACAGAGATCCCTGGAGCAGGAAGTCAGTATAAGCACAGGGCGGGCACCCTCAAGTTCCCAGGAGCTGGAGCTCAGATCCTATCTACTCTCTCTGCCTTTGTCCAGCCCTCACGACTTGGCACCCAGACCTGGCCTGGGTCAGCATTGCCCAAACAAGGCAGAAGCCAGAGCTGGGCATCCAGGGCCAGGCCATACTGTGCCAGGAACATAAGGTCGCTCTCTCAGGCTTGCAACCCTCACCAGGATCTGATCTTGGAAACGAGGGCACCCTGAGATGGGGTGCGTCTCCCTTTTACCTTCTCTCCCCTCAGCTGTGGGGAGACCAGCAGGGCCTGGGTGCACACACCCACCTATCCTTCCATGTCGTTGCTCTTCATATTACACGAACACACCCAAGATGGAGCCTCTAGAGCAGGCTCCTGGCCAGGCTCACCCGCAGCACATTCTGTGGAGCAAGCCTGGAGCAAGCCTAAAGTTGCCCAGGAGGCTGCCACTGCTTCACGCTTTGCTCATTTGTTCCCATTCCAGCCTCAAGTGTGTCAACCTGGGGTGAAGGAGGCCCTACAGCCTAAAATGACAGGGAACAGAGCCACCCACCCAGGAAGTTGGGGAGTCAGCAAGAGAGATCAGCAGTTCTCAACCACCTAGGCAAGGAGGTGGAGACAGGCAGGGGGAGCATCTGGGCATGCGCAGCGTCATGACCAGCACGGGAATCAATGCAGTGGAGGCATGGGGCCAAAGCCCCGCAGAGACTGCTACAGCGATGTGGCCGCTCCGAGCTGTGAGGAAAGGGGAAACCAAGTCACTGGAGGCTGTGCACTGTGAGATGGTCTGACTCAGTGCCCAGTGTAGGACCATTAAAAAGCTGGGCCTGGGGGAAGGCGGTCAGAACAGTGGGCGGTCTTGCCTTTGAAAGGCTTAAAGCGGTTGCCATGGAAACCTGAGAACAAGGCAAAGAGAGGCTTTAAAGCCTAAACCTCTCCGTGGCTTCTCATTTCACCTTCACTCCAAGACCTTGTGTTCACGCTCTCAACCCAGTGCTCTCTACAATCACGTGATTCCAAAGGCGCCCCCCTACCAGAGGCTCAGTCTGGGGGGCCACCTGACCTTGGAATTCTTGGAATTCTCACCTTTGTAAACCGTGAAATAAAGAATCCTTTCATTTTGAAGTGCTCTTTCCTAGATACGTTGTTATAACTATAGGAAATAGACTAAGATAGAACAGAGTTGGGAAGATAGATATGTGTGTATAGATATATGTATGTATTTATGTATATAAGGCTTGGTGGTGCATGCTTTTTAGTCTCAGCACTCAGGAGGCAAAGGCAGACAGGTCTCTGAGTTCAAGGCAAATCTGGTCTATGTAGTGAGTTCCAGGACAGCCAGGGCTGAATAATAGAGAGACCCTGTCTCAACAACGGAAAAAAAAAAAAAACCCTAGAGGCTTCTGCCTCTGTGTAGGAAGAGAATATGCCCTTTTGCATTCTGTCGAACAGTCAGGGTCTGAGTTTGATCCTCTCCACCAAAAACAAAACAACAGAACCCACACAGATGCAGGAATCTGTAATCCCAGAGTTTGGGAGGTGGAAGCAGAAGTTCAAGGCCAGCCTCAGCTTCTGAGGGAATTTGAGGCCAACATGGACTATCTGAGATCCTGTCTCAAATAAAGAAAAACTACTAAAAGACAACCAAGCAAACAAACAAACAAAACAAAATACAAAGAGGTGGGAGTGTGGCAGGGTTCAGACCATCCAGGGCTGGGAGCCAAGTCCTAGAGAGCAGACAGAACCCATGTATTTACTTCCCTGTCTTCCCAAGTCCCATTTAACATGAGTGAAGATATGGAGAGCTAGTAAGCACACAGCAGTTCAGAAATTAATTTTAAAGAATAACCGATAGATGCTTTGAAGGAGTTTGAAG
Source organism: Ellobius talpinus (assembly GCA_001685095.1). NCBI lineage: Eukaryota > Metazoa > Chordata > Mammalia > Rodentia > Cricetidae > Ellobius > Ellobius talpinus. Next base: position 3,129 of record LOJH01054907.1, on the reverse strand, counting down.
AGGGGTCAAACATCAATTCTGAGTGTGCAGATAATCTAGCTCCAGGTCAGGGTCCTAGAGCCTTCTGCAAGCCTCCCCGTGGAGTTCTCTGGGAAAGACTAATGTCTACACTAATCAGCAGTGTCCTGTGATGTAGAAGGTTTTAAACTCTGATGGGGTCCAATTTAGTTGTGTGTGAATGTCTGTGTGTCTGTGTGTGTCTGTGTGTCTCTGTGTGTGTGTCTGTGTGTCTCTGTGTGTGTGCATCTGTGTGTGTCTGTGTGTGTCTCTATGTGTGTGTCTCTATGTGTGTGTCTGTGTGTGTGTTTCTGTTTGGGTTGTGGTAGGGGAAGGTGACTAGCACAGGATCTTGCTGGTAGTTGAGGCTGCTTTGGAACTTGCTGTGATTCTCCTGCCTCAGTCTCCAAAGTACTCAAATTACAGATCTGAGTTACACGCCTGGTTTTCCAGTTTTTGTTTTGGTTGAGGGTGTTTTGTTTGTTTGAGACAGGACAGGGTCTCACTACGTAGCTCTGTGGCTGTCCTGGAACTAACTCACTGTGCAGCTCATGCTGGCCTCTGCCTCCCAAATGCTGGGATTGGAAGGCTTGCACCACTATGGTAGCTTATAGTTTTTGTTTTTGTTTGGGGGGAAGACTTTTCACCCATTGTGTGATTTTCCTAGGGAGACACAAACAAACCCCTACTCAACCACAGACAGGCAATTAACTACAGACCAGAGAAACAACGCTCCCACATCTGGCTCGGTGAGTTTACCGGGTCACTTACAGAATCGCGGCGACTGGAACGCAGTGGCATCACACAAAAGCCCACCCCAGTACAGGTGATGACTCAGGAAAGCTGCATCTCTGCAGCTCCCTGCTCTGCAGCAGGCCGTCCCTCAGAGTCCCCCAGCAGTGGTTTGCAGCTTTCAAGCCCCGGGAAGGGAGGGGCTGTGAACCTTAGAGGTAATTTCTGCCATCACTACTCCGCTCCCCAGGATTCTGAGCTTTCTGAGTCTCTCCTTCTTCCCTCGCTCCAGGAGAGGGTGCTTCAGCTCGGAGGAAACATTGCCTCTGCTCTAATGTGAGTTTTGCAGTTTAACTTTTGCATTTAGATAGTTAGGTTACTTTTGGTTCCGTTTGTTTTGCTGAAGATCAAAGGCATGCCAGGACAGGGCTCTACAGCTGAGCTACACAGCTGAATTAATTTTTATATATGTTCTGGGGTAAGGGTCCATGTTCTCTTTTTCTTGGCATGCAATATCACCATTGAAAAAACAATTATTTCCCCACTAAATGTTCCAGGCAGCTTTGTCAAAATCAGCCAAAAAGTTCCCTATCTTAAGTTTTCAGTTCTGCGCCTTGAGTCTATGTTAATGCTCACACAAGAATTGCATAATCTTGATTACTGTTACTGTTTTAGTAAGTTATCAGATCAGGAGCGAACCTTTCAACATGGTTGTTTGCATAACTGTTTTGGTTTTTCTCTGTTGGTTCTTTGTGTGTGTGTGTGTGTGTGTGTGTGTGTGTGTGTGTGTG
>LOJH01054905.1:0-11952 GCA_001685095.1 Ellobius talpinus | reverse complement strand
TCAGAGTTTATTTAAAACATGATTGACAGAATACAGACAATTCTCCCGCACCAGACGATGGTTAATGACAGCACTGAGTTTCTTTGGTCACCAAGAGCATCTAACTAAGCCTAGTCATTGTGAAGTTAAATAAACAATTAGACAGCCAAAGTGACTTGCCTAAGGTCTCACAGAGATCTAGAGTCACAAGAGGCTTTTCCCCTGGTGGCTCACATTTGTCTAGGTCAACTTTAACAGAGCGCTGACTGCCCTGTTGATGTTTGACAAACAGGGTGACAGCAAAGGGGACATAACCATGAATAAAGGCTTGATCCCCAAGGAGGCCACACTGGAGAGGGAGAGGAATCCAGGTAGATGATTGTAAATCAATGGGGCTTTGTAAATGATAAATACAGCCCAGGGTGGTGTGGGGCTATTATAGAAGAGTCCCTGGCTCTTTACAGAATGTTTGGCATATTTACAGAATGCTTCTCTGTGGAGGTGTCACCCTGTGGGCCTTGAAGAATCATCAGGAGTGAGCCAGGCAGAAGAGGAGGAGAACCATGTTCTAGCTGGAGGATACCTGTAGTTAATGTCTTACTTGTTCAGACAGCTTTGCATTTTGAACAAAGTCATAAGAGTATAGGACACTGCACTCATGAAGAAGGTGTTTGGGAGTGGGAAGGACCTTTCCAGGCCTTTGCACACTTTCACAAGGATATCCTGTCCTGTGTACGGTGGGAAAATAGGAAAAGCATGAGTCCCCAGTGGACCTAGGTCAGCACCTAAGTCACCAGTGTCTGTCCCAGGCCAGTTGTCACAAACACATGCCTGAAGATTATCGATTGGATAATGGTTAAACAATTTTCCTCATTCAAAGAGATGAGTATCACTGCCTAAAAAGAGACCAAAATCTTGAGGGCACAAGCAGGAGGAATTTGACTCATCTCAAAGCTGGTGCGGTCTGCTCAGAATGCTGCTCAGAAATATCCCGTTGGAGAACTCTGGCCCAGGGGTCTGCCCTTGTCCCTAACCATGGGAGTGTCTAACCCTGAAACAGGAAGAAGAAGGAAGCACACTACTAGGAAGTCGTGGCAGCCTTTGGGAGCAGAAGAGGCCAGTGGGCGCATGTATGACCTGTCTCTTTGATGCCACAGGCAGTGGGTTTACTTCATTTGGAATCCTGCTGGCAGGAATGTGGCTGCTCACAGGTCTTTCTCAGAAGGAGAGATGAAGGCCTCAGAGATGGGACCCTTCCCTTGAAGAGCACAGATAGCAGTTGCCTCAAGTTGCATGGAAGGTTAAGAATTGTTGTACTTGAGACATTCTGCTTAGTCCCTCTGATTGTTTTCTCCTCATGATGAGAGTTGGGGTTCATGAGGACCAATCAATCAGAATGTCCAGTGAGTAGGGGGGATGAGGTATGAGGTGAATTACCCCCAAAAAAAGCAGCCCTGAACCCAAGACTACAGAATCATTAAAAATGGATATGAGTGAGTTAGGCCTTTATTTTTCTCAGAGTTGGAGTGTAAGGGGCAGCCTGCCTTGGGGCCTCACGGTGTCACCACCACATACCTGAACATCACTGTGGCATCCGGTTACCAGAGTGAGGCAGGAGTGTCTGCAGGAGTCAGGGGGTTCCTAAGCAGGTGAGGCAGGGATGTGCATGTCTAGGGTTGCAACTGGCACAGCTTCTGAGAAGTGCTTTGGCTCTGGGTGACAGCATAGAAGCCGTGGTGGTTCAGAGCAGCCAATTGTCAGACAAACACCTTTGTCGACGTTTGACACACATGGTGACAGCAAAGATCAGTCCCTCTGGGATCCCAGATTACAGTTAGAGATGCTTGTATTTCATCCATTTAATAAAAGTTGGGACTCATGCCTTGTCTTTGCTTTCAACTCCAAGGCACATGCTTTTGAGTGTTTCCTGAGCCCAGGTGAGCTTGTTCCTGGGTGCATCCGGCCACTCATAGGAGATAAATCACATTGAAATAAGAACCAGGCTCTGGGGACTTCTCTGGCTTAGCATCTCAGAAACTTAATGGAAATACCCCCCTCTGAGAGCCCAGGCCTTCTGTCTGATAGGACTTTGGGGGAAAGACAGGGGCTTTGACCCCTGTCACACAGTTCTTAAACATTCAGATGTCCTATTAATTCAGGGAGAGACACCCACACCATCTCTGCTGTCTGTTAATCTTGCAGTCTCAAGGTGTCCACACTCAAGAAGATCTGCGAATAAAAATCTACCCATTCTCACAAGCTGGAGTAGTAGCAATAATTGCCACTGGTTCTGAGAGTAGGAGAGTGCCACATGTCACTCCAAGCACTTTGTATGTAAGGGGGTGAAAATATGTATGTAAGGAATGAACATATGTAATGTGTGTAGAGACCCAAGGTGTTGTTCCCAGGCATCATCTTGTTTTCTGAGATGATCTTCCTGACCTGGAGCTTACCAAGTAGGCCCTGCTGGCTACCATCGAACCCCAGGGATCCACTCATCTCCCCTTTCCCAGTGTCATGATGATGAGGGCATGCCACCATGCCCAGGTGTTTTGTGTAGGTCCTAAGGGATCGAATTCGGGTCTTCACGATGGTATGGCAAGCACTTTACTGACTGAACTATCTCCCCAGGCCCTCTATTTAAGACCTTTAAACAGTGACTCTGCAAGGTAGAGGTTGTGGTTCTTTACAATAGGAAAGTGAGGCTCGGAGAAGGTTGAATCTTATCTAAATTTCTCCAGCCACATGGTATGTGTGAGCATTTGCCATTTCCCTCCCAGTCAACCTCTTGCCTTTGTCAACTCTGGTTATGGCATTGATGCCCTGTATTAGTTTTCTATCACGGTTTAACAACTACCACAAAGTTAGCCACCTATGTAGGTCATCAGTTTGGCTTACCAGGATGGGGCTCTGCTCAGACTGGCTGTGTTGTCACCTGGAGCCCAGACCCTCATCCCAACTCATTCCAATTCCGCTGGTGGAATTCCCTTCATTGAGGCTAGAAAGCTGACATTTCTGTTTCTTGTTGACTCTTGGCTTGGGTGAACACTGGGCATCTGGAGCAGGTCTCCAGCCTTCATCCAGGACCCGCTCCATCTCATCAACAGGAGACTTCACTCGAGCCCCACCCCTTACCCTTTAGATCTCTTTGACTTTCTGTCCCACAACCAGCCTGAGCGAACTCACCTATGGGTGAGTTGGATGAAGTTTATGAAGTGGTGTATACTAGTCATGGAAGTAAAGCTCACCATAGGCCCAGCTGCAGGGATGGCGCACCAGGAGGTGGGGAGTCCTAAGTTTCACTTAGGATCATACCTACAGTGCACGCTGACCATGTAAATTAGCTAATTCCTTCTAATTTCCCCATTACCACTAGTGAGGGCTAGACAAGGCCAAAGGAAGCCAAGGAATAAGGACGAGTCACTGGGGACAGTTGTGGCGGGAAATCAGTCCACTGCCTGACCCTGTGGCAAGTAACACCTGGCTCCGGACAGAGCACATATCGGGGCCTCAGACGATGCTATGTAAACAGGGTCCTTGAGGGATGACAGAGAGCAGAGTAAAAGGGGAAACTGAGGCCCTCTGAGACTTCTGACGCTTTCAGGAGTGCTTTCTACCCTGAGGAATTCTGGTCCTGCTGAGAGGAGCGTTTGGGATTAATGACTGTTTGGGCAGCACAAGGAGAATGAGATGAAAACACACCATAGCAAATCATATTATTATTATTATTATTATTACATTATAAGTGCTATTGTATTACAAGCACCATTAGGAGTAGCGAGTGCTGTTATTATTAAGCAATCCAGCTTCTCTATCCTCCACTCAGTGTCAAAGGCATCCACAGCTCAATTAATCACCATTGGAGGCATCCTGCATGCTGGCTCTGTGGTGCTGGTGCCTTTTCCTCACAGCCCAAGGGTAACAGGGCACCTGTCATCTTGTCAGAAACGTCACCTTGTGATACCTCATGTAAATTCCAAAGACCTGCTTTTTATCTTAGCCGGAAAGTTACAGTCTTCCTCAACCCTTCCTGATCTTCTTGCTCTTTGGGGGCTTCTCATTACGCTAGAGTAAAGTCCAAACTCCTGAGGCCACTTACAAACTTGCCCCTTGGCTTCCTCTTGTCTTGCTCCTCACTGCTCCCCACCTCTGGGTCATCTGCTGCGGATGCTATTGTTAAAACCCCTCTGAGAGCCTCGTGGCCTGGAACATATCACAGCCAACAAGCTGCCGCCTCTCGTGGAACCTGATGCAGAGGTGGAGACATTTGAGTCAGCAAAGAGGCAGCAACCACTGATTGACAGCATCACTCATCTTCCCAGACAACTGTTGCCATGGTGAGAACAGAGGTGCCTGAGGTGTATGTATGTCTGTGTACCCAAAGGCAATGCACTGGGACCTAGGAAAGGGGACACTGACCTTCTGCTATGAAGGTGAGAGGTCTCACTAGGGCCCCTGGATGTAGAGAACCTCAGATGCAAGGACTTGGTGCCTGATAAAGGAGGCAAGCTTACATCAAAGCGGAAGCTCTCCTTAGCCCATCGGCAGGAACATAAGGTGACCACCATTTTTCATGTCAACTTCACTCTTGGAAGTTTAAGCTGCACAGCTCATGACATAGTTAACAACTGCTAATTTAGCACCCAGAGACAGAACAGTCTTCTCAGGACAAAACCAAGACAGTCCCAGCTGCTGCAGCGGAGGAAGGAGGACTTAGCACCTGGCCTCTGTCTCCCTCTTTGTGGGAGCAAATGATGGATGTCTTTGTAAAGGTGGTTATACTCCAAGAGTGTGTTTCCAGGAGAACATTAATTCATTTAATGAATACCTTGAACACTTGCTGAGCACAGGCATGGGGTGCAGGGCAGGGGACAGAGCAATGACTAAGACAGACTGTGCTCTGCCTGTGAAGTCCTGTTTGCGGGCTCACCCTGAGAAGGCAAAGAAGAAAAGGGACACGGCTACTGGGAAGAATAGATAGGTATGTTCGGGTCATGGGAGTAAATGACTAGGAAACATGCAGGGAGAAGAATCCAGGGGAGCTGGGAGCTGGGAGGTTTGGGGCCAAATCTTCCATTAAACAGGACTCACTGACAGGTATGAATTAGCCTCCCAGCTGCCACCGTCTTCAAAGACCTATTACACAAAAAGCAATCTTCCAGCTTGCAGCGGGCACAGGCTTTGATGCAGATAAATAGACTGGCAGGTACCACAGTTAGGTGGCCTCTGGAAGGAGGAGGGAAGGAAGGAGAAGAGAGGATCAAGGTGCCCTGGAGATCCCAAACTTCCGCTACTTGTAGGGCCTTGCTAAGAATGGCTAAGGCGGGATTTGTGAGACAGGGGTCAGGGGCCTGGCCTCTGCTGTGTGTCAGGTCCTGAGGAGAAGTGAATAAATTATGGCTATAGAGAAGTTTCGGGAAGTCTCGAGACCCCCCTGACTACCCAAGTGAGACGGCAGGTGTGTGCTGACTGCTTTCAGTGTGGAACCCGCCCAAGTGGATATAGTGTGAATGTGCTTCAAGCAGCAGCCAGGCATGGGGGTGGTAGCTTTTTACAGACTTATGTGATAAGAAGCTCTCATACGACCCTAGGGGTGCTGTGGGCACATGCATGTCATGGAGAAGGTCAAGGTGAGGACTGTGGAAAAGGCGGGCAGGAATCATCCAAGGACTTGTGTGTCTAACTGCGTCTTGCATGCTGCTGGGGCTGGTAGGAATGTTGTTCACAGTCCAATGTATGTTCAAGAAACCTCCCTCCTGCAAGAGCATGGCTAAGGAAGTTGGCGAATTGTAAGACCAGAGGACAGGGAGACCCAGGTTGGTGAGGACCAGAAGCGAGGCAGAAGTGGTTGGGGGATGGGGGCGGGGCAGAGTCATGAGGTAGAAAGAAGTCAAAATGGTCTCAAGCAAAAGTCAGCAAATACATACAGGCTTGCAGAGGCGGGTGTGGCTGGCAGGAGGATGAGGCAAATGCAGGGTGACTTCCAAACTCTAGCTTAAAAGATTGATGGGTAATGGCGACATTCACAGAGAGGGCACCAAGGGAGAGGAGCCAAGTAGGGTGGGAAGACGTAGAGTTCAAGTTGAGGGGTGACATGATCTCAGGACTCTTTTCATCATCTCCGCTTCGTAATAGCAGGTTGGGAAATTGGAGTCTTTGGTGTTCGTGGGACTCCCACGGTGACAGCATTTTAAGTTGTCAGTCATTAACAGCCTCAGTGAGGAGGCGTGCATGACTGCATCTCCTGGTGGCCTTGCCCGATGCTGAGTGTGCAGTAAGAATAAAAGAGGCTCCGAGCTTGCATGCAGCAGGATTTCCTCCCATTTCTGTCTTTTGGGGAAAATACTCACCTCCGGGCACTTGGCTTCTATGTTCTCTAAGTGGGAATGTGTAGAAACCCCATCCTGTGTTAGTGTGTGGAGTGAACCCAAAGTTACACCAGGAAGTATCTTGCCAGCCATGTAGAGCCACAGAAGCAGAAGCAGGTACGAACATATTGCAGAATACATGGATGTTTAGTAAATGCCTTGTGGTTGAGTTGACACAAGGCTGCAGCATGCTCTCCAGGCAGTTTAAGGTCTGAGGCTGAATGTGGAACAGTGGGGGCCAAAGACTGAGGTTTGTGGAAGCAGCAGAAAATCCTGCCGAGAAGGGAGTTGACTCTTAAGAAATGTGATATGTTCTGGAATGAAGGGACCATAAGGACAGTCTCAACCTGGTCTGGTCTAGGTGGCTAAACTGAGAAGGATTCCAGAGGCTATAGTGGTTGCTAAGATCATTCCCTTTATAGGTTGCCTGGGGCCCTGGCAAGAAGAGAGATGCACAGGGAGATGAGTTGACTCAGCAGACAGATGGAGGCACTTGCTGTAGAGCCTGGCATGAGTTTGATCCCTAAAACTTGCACTGTAAGAGGAGTGAACTGACTCCTGCAAGCTGTCCTCTAACTTCCACACAAATGTTGTGACACATGTGTAACACACACACAGACACACACATAATAAATAAATAAATGTGAAAAAAATTAAAGAAAGGAGCCAGGTGTGGTGGTGCACATTCCACTACTCAAGAGGCAGAAGCAGATGAATTGCTGTAAGTTCAAGGTCAGCCTGTTCCACATAGCAAATTCTAGGTCTGCCAGAGCTACAGAGTGGGGACTCTATCTCAATAAAATAAGATTAAAAAGAGCCAGAAAGGTTCAAGGGCCAATGGGAAGCCTGCCGCCTTATGCAAGCGGCCACCTTTACAGCAGGCACACGATACGCTTCATGAAGGCTCCCTGGCCACTCTGTCTTCCTTAATGCCTGCTAATGACATTTGAAAGCGCATGATAGACAGACATGACAATAATTCAGGGAGCCTGCATCCTATTCTCAGAGCACATGACTTTCCTATACACTGACTCCGCTGAACCTCAACAACAGCTCTAAACCATCATATCTGTATTTCAGAATGAGGAAGCATGTCTAGTTAAAAGGAAAAAAAAAGAAAAAGAAAAAAGAATTTAAAAAATAATTGAATTCTGGTGTTGGGTTTCAGAGAGGAAAATATAGGACCTGATAGCAATGAAGAACACCATGTGTTATTGTTCACCAAGCCAAAGTGACAGTGTTTGTTTATGTGCATGTGTTTGTGTGTGCACACCTGTGTATGTTGAAGCCAGAGATTATCTTCAGCTGTTTTCCCTCAGGAGCCTCTCACCTTGTCTTTGAGATGAACCCCCTCCTTGGGCCGAAGCTCACAGATTAGCTTAAGAGGGCTGACCAGTGAGCCCTGGGATCCACTTAGCCAACGCTTCCTAGTCCCTTCCTCACTCAAACCATTTGGTTTGTAGTTGCCATCTGTGTGGGACGAGATTAGCTTTGACTTGGTTTCCTTGGTCATCTTATAACCTGGCCACAATGAAATCACAATACTTCTGTCTTTATGATGCATTGTGCCCTGACACAGCGCTGGTTCTAAGGTCAGCAGGACCTGGGTTTGAATTCACAACTGCCTTTCACCAGCCATGTGGCCTTGGGAAAGCCACTTTGATGCTCAGGGTCTCAGAAGCCATGAGATGCCAAGATTAACTCCCATACCACAAGGCTTGCTCTAAGGATAAATAGAGATCATGGGTGAAATATGCTTAGTTCTGACTGGCACACAGTTGGTGGCCAGTAGACTGTAGCAGTTAGTACTACAATTGTTACTTTATTAATGCTATTTAGGGTTGAAGAAGCCCAGAACTTGAACTCCAGCCTTCCTCTTTGGACACAAATAGCCTCACCAAGCAATTAACACCTTATGACAACCTGGCTAAGTGTTCTCATTTGACAAGGAGCTAAGAATAGCTTCTTGCAGAGGGATGTAGAAGAGAGGGTGTGGAGAAACCCTCAGGCCGGATATTTCCTCTGGGGCAGGGCCCAGATGCAGCTCAGGGTAGGGTAGCCAGAGAGTGGAAAGAAGAAGACTGCTCAGGCCCTCTTTGTTTAAAGTCACAGCAAAGAGACTGGCTGCGCATGGAGACAAAGAGAACTCACATGTCTAGGGGTTCCTATGTGCTGGGTGCTGTTCTACAGGGGGGATGCTGTTTCCATCTACTCTAGGTAAAGGAATCGACACTGCAGAGACCACCGTGGACCACCTGGCTAGGATTTGTGCAAATGAGCATCAAACCCCAAACCTGTCCTTTCTAACATGCATTTTCTTTTGTTTTCCAATGAGATTGTCACATTGTACAATGACAGCAGACTCCATTTGCACTGTCATCAGAAAAAAAAAGTGCTGTACAATAGAGCAGCCTTGTCCCCCAGATCAGTTGTATGATCTTCATTAAATATGCTGCCATCACAAAAGGGCCACCACTAGTGGCTTGGGAAGGAAGGGATAAATTTGAGAGAGATTTAGGAGGCAGATTTGACAGAATCATCAATGAACTGGGCATGGAGTTTCTAAAAGAGGGAATGGAGGCTACGGTCTCTAGCATAGATACCAGAGACTATGATACGCATATGGCCCAAGACTGTAGAGGAGAAGGCTTGCTTGAGCTACGAGATGGTCTTGACGTGGCTTCTTGCTTTTCTCCTTAAAGCCAGACACAGGCAAACTCAGTCATTAGGAGCTCTTATTCTTGCATCTGCATTTGACAACACTTGGCCTGTCCCTGGGTTGACTAATGGACTTGGCTGGTTAGTGTAGCCACAGGGTCCTCCAAGAAGACACCTTCCCCTCCCCTCGCTCTGTCCACAAGCACAGATCTGTTTTCCACCCACTGTCCTAAACCCCTGGCACCCAAGCTGCGGGTTTCTTGATATTTGGACCCTGCATAGGATGAAGCATGTGGCTAGCAAATCTTTTCTCATTAGAAAAATAGCCCAGAACGACTTGCAATGGGAGGGAGAAAAGGAGGGCAGAGCAGTAGTAACCTCAATCCTCCTACCCGTCTCTCTCCTCTTCTCCCTTGAACATCTCCCCTTTCCTTGGCCCTGTCCCCCACTCTGTGCTCTCCTCATAGCCTGCCCTTGCTCTCTGGCCTAGGTGCTTCCTGCAGTCCAGGAAGCTTCGTGCAGTCAATCCATGAATGGATGACTGTATGTAAACCAAGACCTGGGAAATGCCACATCTTCCAGGGAAGTGGGGAGACTTTGTTGAGCTCTACCATCTATGGTGACCATTCCACACAGCCCTCACCCATGGGGCATTCACCTTCAACTCTAGTTATTTGGATTTTACATACCATAGCATACACAAACATGCACACACACACACGATGAGGGGGGAACATACAAACATTTTATAGTTTATTTTAATTTTAAAGTTTATTTTAATGACAAAACCCAATGACAAGAAAGCAAACAGTCAGAGGCTGGCACAACCTGTGTGCATGTTCTTATGTCTTCCATTGGGAATAAGATTGTGCTTGGTGATAGAGAGGCGGCAACGAGGGCCTCAAGGTCTTGAGAGGCCTTCAATCACTATTCCTTCCACCAACATTAGCCAATCAGATTCTAGGAACTAGACATTCTTCTAGATGCCGGGAGTGAGGGTCACAGTGAGGGTTGCTTATCCTTGCTCTGTGGTGGCATACAGCCCTTTAGAGAGGGTCTACATTGTGCAAAAAGCTATTACACAGCCATGCCCGTGATGAGGCATGGACAACCGTGTCTTGATCTCTGTTTCTTGATGTGGTCTTACCACTGGGCATTTGCCCTTACTGGGAGATTCAAATACCCCAGTTCGGCCTGGATCTGCCATGAAAACCTGTCCACTCCCGGGACCACCCCTAGCTCTGTCTGTCATTTTATGAAAGTGTCCATCTGTCAGGCTGGATGGAGGGTAGTGGAGACAGAAAGGGTACAAAAACCTGAATGGACCATATTTACAGTCACAGTTAAAGCTGGAGATGGCGGACAGAGGGGGTGAGGGGTCAGATGAGCCTTCCTCCTTTTCAAGCTCAGCATCTCTTCCACCTGATTTGGAGTTTATAATGTTTCTCTGAATGTATTTAAGGTAGCAGTACCCAAATTGTGTTCTGCAGATCACTACTGTGAGAAACGGATTTGAAGAGGGAAATATATATTCCGTAGTTAATGTGTTTGAAAAATTCAAGATTAAACAAAATTAAGCCAACGGCTTCACTGCAGGACTGCTTTCAACCTTCAGCATGCAAGGGTGTGCCGTGAATCTGAAAGAGGCAGATAGAATGAGTGGCCATTTCTAATATTATCTGAACATAGAACCTTGTTTTTAGTGAAATTTCTGTCTGCTTCTTCTGGGAAACTAATGTCCATAGGAACAGACTTAGAGAAATAATGTCTTAGAAGGTTTTTTATTGTATGCAAATGGGTAGCTGCCAGTGGTTTCCCGAACTCTCAGAAAGTTTGCTTCAGAAACACACACACACACACACACACACACACACACACACAGTCCAGATACTGGCAGAATAAAATCCTGGCATGTCCCGGGAAGTTGCTGTAAAAGGACCTGCCATCTCTCTTTGGTCCTTCGGCAAGCTCTCCAATGAGTCGTCATAAATAGCACGAATCACCAAGGAAGCCTCTGAAATCGTTTCATCTTAAGAGGCCTTTGAAACTAGGAAATATAATAGAGTCAAGGGACAAGGAGGTAGGGATTGAAAGGCAGGAAGACAGACTGACTGACTTCTGGGGAGACTGTCTCTGAGTGTCTGCAATTAACTCATTCATTCTGACTCTGCCAAGAGCATGCTGAAGGAGGTACTTCCCCCCTCCGGTTTCCAAGTGGGACTAAGGAAGGAGAGGGCCAGGTGCTACTCAGATCTCGCGGGAGTACTTGGGTAACTGTTATACACTGAGTACTTCTCCCTTGCCAGATGACAATGATAAGACTGCCTTATACTGCCATATACTGCCTTATATGGCTCGTTTCTTCTTTTCTTCACTCATTTATTTGACAGTGTGTGGGGGAATGGGTGGGCGGGGGGAGGGTGTATCATATTGTGAATATGCCACAGTGTTTCTATAGAGGGATCAGAGAACAACCTGACTCCAGTTGGTTTTCTCCTGCCACATGTGGGTCCAGGGGATTGAACTCTGATCCTCGGGCTTTGCGGTAAGCACCTTTTACCCATTGGTGGGCCATTTCTCAGGAACCTTGTTTGTTTCTTGGAACAACATAGGAGGTTTCTTTTTTATTATTGATTATTTGTAACTGGAGATGGCATTTTAATTTCCCGGTCACTCAGACCCGAAAATCACACAAAAGCTATATTAATTACAACAGTGTTTGACCAATGGCTCAGGTGTATTTCTAGCTAGTTCTTACATCTTAAATTAACCTGTTTCTATTAATCCACAATACTGTGGCTTACCAGTAAGGTTCTGGCATCTTTCTCCTTCAGCAACTACATGGTGTCTGCCTGACTCTGCTTTCTTTCTGCCTGTATTAAGTTTAATTTAATTTTCCCACCTTCCTATATTCTGCCCTGCCATAGGCCAAAGCAGCTTCTTTATT
>LOJH01054903.1:458-11953 GCA_001685095.1 Ellobius talpinus | reverse complement strand
CCTATCAAAAGGCCAAGGCAGTTTCTTTATTAACCAATGAAAGTAACACGTAGATAGAAGACCCACCTACATCAAGAGATAAATGCTGAAAGAAAAATGAATGAAATACCAGGGTAAGTTGTCCCTAGGATGAAGGAAGTGTGTGTTTTGCCCACATTCATTCTCTCTCTTTTTCATCCTCCTGGGAGCCTTGCTTCTATTTTCATGCATATATGCAAACATACATAGTCATATACTTTTATGTATACATATAAAATCTTTAAGATCCACAATGAAAGTCAAATAACACATGGTATTTGACTTTTTGAATCTGCCGTATTTCACTTATTTAATAATCTCCAATTGCAACCATTTTCTTGTAAAAAAATTTTGGTTTTCTTTATGGCTGAATAAAACTCATATAATATATATGTATTATACATATTTAAAACAAAGTCTTTTTGCTTTAGTGAATCAATGATAGCCTCATAACACCTGTTGCTCTCAAGTTTCCATGGGACAAGATCTCATACCCTTGCCCATTTTAATCCATTTGCCTATTGATGGAAAACCAGGCTGATCCCATTCCTGGCTATCATGAATAGTACTAGAATAAACGCGGTATGTCAGTATCTCTAAGTTATGTTGACTAGAGACCATCGAGGGTGATATAGCCGGATGGCAGTGATAGTTTTATAATCCTCAAATGGTGGTCAGTAAGATGGCTCAGGGACTCATATGATGGGAAGAGAAAACTGACTCCCATAGGTTGTCCTCTGGTCTCCATATGCACACATGGCAAGGATGTGCAGATACACACACACACACAAACACAAACACAAATAAATATATAAACAAATGTAAAAGATAGTAATAAATATTCTGGAACAGGAGAAAATAACTGGAAAAAGTAAATACATATAATTTATAAATATATCTAAAGCTAACTTTTTTATAGATTATTAGTAATCATTTAGACATAAAAGTAAATTTTTCTTCTTCATTATTTTCTCCCATCCACTAATAAAATGCATGACAGCTGAAAGTATATAATTAGCCTTCTATAGTGGTCCATTTGAGTTACATTGTAGCCCAACTCTTAATTTTCTGAGATGGTCCCAAATGGATGTCCACAGTGGCTAGTACTTGCCATCAGTATCAGCAGCATATAAAGGTTTCTTTGTTCCCTCCTCCTTTTGTAGTGTCCAGCACAAATGGTGATGCCTAAATTGGTTTCCCACCAGGTAGAACTTTGTGAGGAGTAGTCAGACTTGGGAAAGGTGAAAATGTGGCAGATGAGCAGTGGGGACTCCATCATCTTCATTGTTCAGTCGGGGCTTCTGATGTGACTTGTGTTGGGGCGAACTTATTAGCTATTGTTTCATTTTAATTCATCTAAATCTGATTAGCTAAGTGGAATTTCATGACAATAACTCAGGATTTAAAAAAAGGAGTAAACATCCAGCAAAAGGTTAGGGTTCGATCACATGGATGTAACACACAGAGGCATGGCTTTTCCAAACGATAAAAGAAATGTTGAAGAAACCAGGGGCTGAGTGTGGAAACCAAACCATTGGACATCATCTTACAGTGGTGCCATGCAGAAATTCTCCTTGTGTGCCTCTAGCTGCCCACAGTCAACTGCAGCTTAAGAATACTATAAGGGGGATTTCAGAAATATCTAACCATAAGAGATAAAACACACAGCAGCTCTGCCACAATGGCTTTACTTCCAGAAAACAGCTGTAGAGATTACTAACAAATTAAGGCCATATTAGGAAACATTTTCTATCACCCTTGTCATTGGATACACGGATCTGGGCAGGTCTATTGTCACTGTTCATCTCTTCCACAAATGAGGTGGCATCCACACAACCAACCCTGAGATCTTCGAAGACAAATCTGAGAGGGAGTGACTCTTCAAGGATGCCTGGGTGCTGAACAAATTAAAAGCTGAGACTTCACGTTGAGTTACTGCTGTTATCTCCCATCTGACTGCATGTGGAGTTACTGCCGATGTCTCCCATGAAAACATAGGACAGCAAATGAGACAGGACTATCACTGATGTCGCAGGACACAGAGACTTTATTAACAATTGCACCTTAGGCTGACCCTGCTATCCTGTGTTTCTGGGGTTGGTGAATATGAACCTGACATCTCTAAGAATGGAAGAAACAAGTGCCAGCCTTTCTGATTTATAAAATGAATGTAAAACAACCATTCCATTGTGAGAAACTTCAACTCCACTAATCTACCAACAGCCATAAGAAATACAAAGAGGTTCCCAAGGAGGTAGGCACAGGAATATGTCAAAAACACTCCTGCAAATCCTAGCCACAGGAATTCCATCTTTCTGCAAGCCTCCTCTGAACTGTTGTTCTTGCCAGGCAGAAGCAAAATAAGTCATTCTGTGCATAGCTGGACAGTATCCCATGAGAGCATTGGAATTCCTAATGAGAACAAGAACAGACTATGTATAAATATGAATATCTCCAGCCCTGCTTTATGCTACCTTATCTTATTTAAACTTGTAGTCACCTCTCTACTGCTTTAAAACCCAGTATTGGCCTACATTCTGCTGTAGGCTTGGAACCATATACAGCAGGTAAGAGGTTTGTGGTTTCAGGAAAATGTAGTTCACTGAAGCCATTCTCTGAAGCCAGCTCTAATAAACTAATTTTTCTAATCATGCCAAACCTGAATGGGTCATTATTTGGGTAATTGGTGTGAATCCCAGGTGTGGACAACTGTCAACATCATATCTAAATAAAAGCCATGCAATTTAAAAAAAAATGACTACAACCCTCACAAAGTACACATGTCGGTGTCTAATTAGACTAGTGATAACATAAAGGAAGCCACTGTTAAGATTCTTGGTTCAAGGGACAAAAGATCACCCCCAAAGATGGGAAGGTAAATGGAGCTATTTAGAGAAGACTTTCTCAGATTTTGGTGATGTTAGCTGGATGGTGGGGGTGACCTATGGTCCCAGATATTCAACAACTACCAGAACCTTGTCAAAGCAGAGAGTGGCTTTCAAGTTCATTGTCTCAAGTACAAGACTAGTGAGGAAACACGGAGAAAGGGTGAACAGAGAGAACGAGAACTAAGGAAAAGAGAACTCCCCAGAGTAAGAGGAGCCCCCAAGGGAGGAATACCAATGGCCATCCTGCCCGGTGGCCTTTTGAGTCTTATGGAGTGAATTAAATGAAGACTGAGATAATCTTTATTTGAATTGGTCATTTTTGAGTACATTGTAGGCTGTACCAGTAAGAAGTCCACGTAGCCTTTGTCCATTCCTTCCCAAACACAGAAGTGGGTATCCAATCAGCAGAAGGGTCATGTGTGCTGTGACTAGTTCACAATATGTCACAGGCCCTGCCCTTCCTACATAGAAGAACCCAGTTCACCCCTTGTTGCTGATCTCTAAGACTGGTGCTTTTAGTTGATTTCATCAGGCAAAATGGAGTCTAGAAATCCCCAACTCTACCTGATGATTATTATATCTGCTCCAGTCAAGGTCACTACTAAAACCTGCTCAGACATACCACCAGGCTTAGAGCAAAACTCTATGGGAGATACTGTGGGCTTCAGTTTCAAAAATGTGTCCATCATGTTTGTTTTGGCAGCACTGCTGCTGATAGCTTAGATGACTCACCAGTGGGAGCAGCTGGCTTTGCTGCAAGGTGATTATCCTGAACCATCCAGTCAAAATAAGTGTTGACAACACCCCTGTACTGGACTGCTATGCAGCTCATAGTTGCTTATTAGTTTGCTGAGTTGAAAGCAAAGCTAGTTCACTCTTTGGGTGAGATGCTACAAGATGGTCCTAAATGACTGATGCTGCTGTTGCTGCAGCTGCTGCTGCTGCTGCCACCTTTGATGCAGCACATGGCAAGCCCACTGTTATAAAAAACATCAAAACAGCAAGAAAGTAATCTTGGATTTATAAGATCACCAAGACTTCCCAGAAATCTCAGAGGGATAAATGAGTACATTTCCCTAACACTCTAGTCTTAACCCACTCTATAGAACATTCTCAGAATGGCTCATCTCAGTCACGTCAGTTCAGTAGTTGAAACGCTGATTAGTAGTAACAGTGCCACATCAGTTAGCCCATAATTTCTTTCTGAAAAGAAAAAGAAAGAGAATGCTTTGAAGGATAGTTTGTTTGCCTGCATGTGTGTCCTAGGTTACACATTGTGATGGATAAAGAATAGAATTTGCATAGTCTCTGTTCTGTCTGGGATCTAAGTTACCCATCCATTTGCAATGTGAATGCTGTTTCTTACCCACCTGATAGTCCCTTACTTTTCTTCTGGGTCATGAGAACAAGCAGAGTGGTTTCTTGAAGACACAGCTTTGCTCCTCAAACACTGAGCTTGTGGTTGTAGTTAGTGGAAAGGTAAATATTTCATTCCTAAATTAGGAAAGAAGATATTGTGGAAAGGAGGTACTGAGATCTATAGTCATAATCTCTCTGTGAAAAAGAAAGCCATGATGGTTTCACTGCTGCACCTCGTTCTGGTTATTCCTAACTATTATGCCTTATCTAGAAGCACCAAGGAAAAGAGTCTCAGGTGATGGATTGTCAAGACCAAGTTGGCCTGTGGGTTTATCTGCTAGAAATTACCATGACCATGCTTACTGAGGTAGGAAGATCCATCCACTGTGAGCAATGCCATCCCCTAGACAGAGGATCCTGAACTCTGGAGGTGGAGAGTGGTCTGTGTACAAGCAAAGATACACCTGTTCTCTCTCTGCTCTTGACTGTGGATGCACTGTGACAGGTGGCTTTGAGTTCACCTTCATTAACCTGGGACTGAGAGCCAATTGAACCCTTTCTCCTGGAAGCTGTTTGTCTTGAGTTACTTTAACACAGCAAAAGGTTAATGAAACTAAGAGGAAATTATACCAAAATAATTTAAATAATTAAATAATAATTTAGTCCTAATTAACCATAGGGGATACATATTATCACTTCGCCCACTGTTCATGAATACATATTACCCAAATATTGTATGAGTTCTAGTTTGTTTCCTGTGTAATCTTCAGTGCAATTACTTTATTTGCTGGCACATGACTTATTTCTGTCTCCCACCAAAACCTCAAAACAGTGAACTTCTTGAAGATGAAACCGTGCTTCTATTAAATCTGTCACTATTGATCAATACTAGCTTTAGTAAAAAATGTGAAATTCGTTAATAAATAAATTGATCATCTTTCTGCTCTTTAGTTCATAATGTGTGGTAGTGGGATATCAATAATTAACTAAAATTTGTGTTAATAAAATGAACAAATTGATGCACAGGGCTTGCTGCTTAATACCCAGTGGTTCCTGAACTAGGTACACCTTTAAAGTGTCATTTTTTTACTAGTCAAAAGCAGATGAGGGAGATTTATTCAAGGTGTCCTCACTGTGAAAAAGACATAAAGATCTGGTGATGCCTATCCCCGAGTTCATTTTTGGGTCCTAACATGAGAATGGGGCTTTAGAAAACAAAAGGTACGCACAACTAAATAGTCGGGTCTAGGAGTGGTCCTTGCCCACCATGTCACAACTTCAAATGTCTCCTGTAAGGTCATCGAACAAGTTAAAAACCTTTCTCTGAGTAAAGTCCTTCCTTTACTCTCCCCAGCTGTTCAGGAGGGCCCTGGGGAAAGTCTAGTTTCCTTAGGTCCACTGTTTCAGTAGTCTGGGCGTCTCTTTGGAATATCTTTCTGCTGGGCAGTCAGTTACATTTCCATCCTCTACAATTTCCATACATTTTACACATTATCTCTAATTGCAGTAAATTCCATAAAAGTTGAAACATTTAAAAGCACAAATGGTATGTAATAACTAAATTAACTTTAACCCAGTATTTATTTGCTCATTAAATTCCTTCAGGCTAATGGCAAGTCATTTATTGTTTCTGTGTGGCCAGAAATGAAACTTCAAAGGAATCCTAAGTCTAACTCCCTCTTTGAACTTTTAGAGAAGATTCTTGGCATGAGGTTCCAGAGTCAAGGCCTCCCTCTCTCCTTCCCCGTGTTTGCTCCCTCATTCCTCAGGAGGACTGACTTCTACTCAGACCTCTTCATTCTCCAAGGCCAGAGCTGTCCTTCAGTTTTGCTTTGTTGCTAAGAGAACTATGATGGAAAATACCAGGCAGCCAGAGTAGGAACCCTGACCCTCACAGAAGGTTTGCAAACACTTCTTGAAGTTGGGATGCTTTTGCGGCAGGCTAGGAGGAAGACATCCGTGGTAGATAAGCAGGCAAGGGAAAGAGGTAGATTAATGTACTTTTTGTTAACATTCAAGATGGCTGGCTCTTGCATTCTTCTCCCTAAAACAAACACTTAGTAGGCTTCTTCTTCTTCTTTTTTTTTTACATGAGGGAACCTTTCAGTGGGATTTTCAAATTTCTCACTGGAAAACTACAGTGGTGGGAATTTATGAGCTTCCTGTCTTTGTCTGGATTATCTGATCTCCTCCTATTCCCCAAACTAGTCATTTCACAGGGAAAGAGAAAACTCATCCCATCCCATCCCAAACATAAATGTTGCAACATTTCATGGCCAACTCACTTCTTAGGTCCTCTTTCTATGGCTGGAGACTCTCTCCTGGCATACTTTACCATATGTGTGTTCAATAAGATATGGCTGCAAGCTGAGACTGTGTTATTCCAACTTTTTTATTCCAAAGAATTCCTTCC
Source organism: Ellobius talpinus (assembly GCA_001685095.1). NCBI lineage: Eukaryota > Metazoa > Chordata > Mammalia > Rodentia > Cricetidae > Ellobius > Ellobius talpinus. Next base: position 5,275 of record LOJH01054903.1, on the reverse strand, counting down.
TTCAACCTTAGGCATCATCCTCATAGCATTCTTTGTGTTAGGAAAAGGCTAAAGCAATGAGCATTGCTGTTGCATTCCTTACTCTGTCTCATCGCTATGACAAGATACCTGACGAAAGAAACCTAAAGAAGTGTTGTTTCCACCTCACAGTTTGAGGGATCATGACAAGAAAGTCACAGCCACAGGAGCATGGGGCAGGTGGATACATTCCTAGTGTCTACCACTAGGAAGCAAAGAGAATCCCGGTGCTTGGCTTACTTTCGCCCTTTTATTCAGCAGAAGCCCCCCAGCCTATGGGATGATGCTGCCAAATTCAGTGTGAATCGTCCCACTCCAGTTAAACCCCTGTGGATGGGTCCTCACATGCACACCCATAGGTCTGTAAAATAAGCGATTCTAAAACCTGTTCAGTTAACTCTCTGAGCTTAAGCCTCACAACCATGACTACTACCACAGTACTTTTTTTCATTCTGTACCCCAAATTTCTAACAAAAAGCAAACTCAGTACTCCTCAGTGATCCTTCAAGACTCATGGTCTGCCTAAATAGTCACTTTCATGTAACATATCTGTTCATGCCTCAGCTTCCTGGTTATTAAATACACTCAACCTCAGACATGGATATTCCCAGGCATGTTCTCGTCTTGGAATCAGTTCATCTAGAACAGTAGTTTACAATCTTCCAAATGCTGTGACCTGTTAATACAGTTCCTCATGTTGTGGTGACCCCTCCCATACAATTATTGCATTGCTACTTCATAACTGTAATTTTGTTACTGTTATGAATTGTAATGTAAGTATCTGATATGCATGATATCTGATATGTAGGATATCTGATATGAGATCCCTGTGGGGTTCTGAACCCACAGGTCTAGAGGAAAGAAATGATCTTTGACTAACTGATACTAATGTTAGATGTTCAAATGACCACATAAAAACTAGATAAGTTAATGTTTGTTTTCTGTAGTAGGAAAACCGACTTCTTCCTTGAATCTAATAAAGATAAATGGCAACTCTTGGCTGGTGCATATCTCAGTGGCAGCTTCATAGTGTGGGGATGCTTTTCCCTGCCCAGATTGCAGAGGAGGCTTTGTTCCCTGGGCAGTTTTTCCCGTCACGGAGGACTCACCCTACACAGGCCGATTAAGACTGAGCTGAACTGATTACAGCAGAATTGATTTCCATTGTGGCACTTAACAATACCTTCAAATTATCTCCATCCTCCATACTCCGTCCCCCATAGGATTTGCAGAAAAAGAGAAATGGCAGAGTAGCAAATGCAAAAACATTGTGCTGAGAAGTGTTTGCCAGCTTCAAACTTCTCCGTAGCAACACTTACTGAAACATGCCAGCCTGTTAATAAAAAACACTCGGCATTCCCAGGGTTCATTAGCTTATTTTCTGGCAAATATCTGTATATCTTGGTAAAAATGGAAAATCGCATTTCTTAGTTTGAATGGAAGGCTGCTCCCTTGATAGAAAAACTGTAGGTTACTCCTTCAATTAAGACTCTACATTAATAACACCCCACCTCTAATTCTGTTCAGGTGATTAATGCAAATACCAATGTTTATTCAACTCAAGCATAGCTGACTATATGCCACTAGTAAAAAGAGACATAGAAGACATTCAAAGTCTAAAATTATTTAATTCATTTATTATGAAAGTTTTATCTTTTCTTTGTTTCTTTTTTAAAGAACCCAGAGTAATTCAATTACATTTTGACTGATAAAACTCCATCTCCAGTCAATTTAAACTATAATGGCCAGGCATCGGTGAGATGTCTCAGCTGGTAAAGTGAACTGTTGCCACCCAGACTGAGGACCCGAGTTTGAACCTTGAGACCCACATGCTGGATGGAGACAACTGACTTGGTGGTTTGTCCTCTAACCTCCATAAGTCTCCCCTGGCACCCATCCACGAACATACACACAATAAGTACATTTAATTATTTAAACCTTGAAATGATGAAATTCTTTTATACGTATCCTGAATTCATACAAAGCCTGAAAGTGTATTTTTGGTTTGTTTACTTGCTGTGGCCAAAGAGATCACAATGGTCACGCACATGGGCATATTAAGGCAGTTCGTATTTTCAATAGTGAATTCACTCAAGAAGAATGTTGTGCTGCTTTCAGAATTATTATTACAAATGATGCTTCATTTACTGAGGGAAGAAAAAAATGCCTAACTGGAGAATTGAGTGTCTTCACCAGTAAAAACAAAGGACTGACTAACAATGTTACCATGGGTCTAAGATCTGGGTGCAGTGGTACCAAGGCACATTCTGGGACATTTGAGAGAAACTTTTTATCTTGTGTGGTCTCCTAGCAACCACATTTGGTTCAGGGAACTGTAGATTTGAGATCTGAGGATTTCTAATAAAGCATTCCAAACTTTGCATGTACACTGGCTATTATTATAAGGCCTCAACTTATCTTTCTTTGCATTTACTGAGTCTGGGTTTTATAGAACATTAGTAGAAATAAAAGCAAAACAACTTTGAGAGCCTGTCTTGCCCCAGTCAAAATGGCAATGGCAAATATCAACAAAGCAACCAACAAATGCAGCCAAAGGTGTTGGAAAAAGAGACTCTCATTCACTGTTAGGGGACAGCAAACTGTAGTCACTGCAGAAAACAGCATGGAGAATTCTCAAAAAGGCAAAAATAAATCTACCTTATGACCCAGATATACCAAAGAACTTGACGACATCCTAATCAACAGATAACTTATGCTTGGTTATGTTCACTGCTACTCTATTCATAGTAGCTATGAAATGGAAACAACCTAAATATCTTTCATCTGAACTGATTGATGGATTCATGAGGAAAATGTGGTACATATACACTATAGGATACCATTCCGATGGAAAGAAAATTGAAATCATGAACTTTGCAGGTAAATGGATAGAACTAGAGAAGAATCATATTTAGTCAGGTAACCTAGACTCAGAAAGACTCTTGTCAAATGTTCTTTATCACTAAAGACTCCTAGCCTCAAACCTTCAGATGTGAGTACACATCCTAGAGTCAATGAAGAAAAAAGGAAAATGAAAATGGGACTGTAGCCAGGGTGGGTGGGTAGGTGAGCAATCAAAGAGGAAAATAGCAGACTATAAGTGGTTTGATAGGGAAATGGGCAAAACTAGAAATTTCAGAGGACATACCCACAAAGTCTCTCTAACGTGACTTCCTAAATATGAACTGAACAAGGACAACACCAATAGATGTGCCAAAGTGGACAGAAGAGAGATCATGAGGCCTCAACCCTATAAAAGAACTCCAGACAACTAAGAAACACTGAGAGTGGGAGAATCAGTCTCCCTCAGGGACGAGAACACCAACTTATTATTCAATACCAAATGGTCAACCCTGAAAACATTCATGTGAGTAACATTATACAGGCTGAGTAAGGTTTATGTATTTAACAATAATTAATGGAAAAAAGAGGTCATGAATTTTAAAGAAAGCAAGGTAGAGTACATGGGAAGGTTTGGAGGGAGGAAAGAAGGAGAAATGCAATTATAATCTCAAATGTGAAAAAATAGTTTTATGAGTATTAAAAAACAAAGAGAAAGAAGGACTAGAACTCAGTGGTAAATGCTGCTCAACGGTAAAGCACTTGCTTATCATGTGTAAGGTTTCAGAGTGCATACCCAATGCTGCAATAATTTTTTAGAAGATAAGATGTATATATATTAAGTTCCCGTGGTGTGTAAAATCCTTCTGTATAAATGTTGCTTTTATTGGTTAATGAGTAAAAAAGCTGCTTTGGCCTGTGATAGGATAGAATTGAGTTAGGCAAGGAAAAATAAACTGAAGGCTGGGAGAAAGAAGGTTGGGTGAAAGAGAAGCCATGTAGCTGCCACCAGTGACAGATATACAGAAACCTTGCCAGTAAGCCACAGCCATGTGGTGATATAAAAAATAATGGAAATGTGTTAATTTAAGACATAAGAATAAACCAGAAATATGCTTAAGCTATTGGCCAAACAGTGTTGCAAATAATATAGTTTCTGTGTGATTATTTTGTGGTCTGGGCATCCAGGAATGAACAAATGGCCCCGTCTACAGATTAGCACACCAACTTGTTTAACTATATCCACATAAAACCTGAGAAAGCTTAAAAAGAAATTCTAGACACAGAAGAACAGAGTTAAGCATGACTTTTTGGTAACAGCATTTTCTTAGGTGGGCTCTGTTTGCTAGAAGCAAGCAGAAGCACGATTCTTTTAAGAGGCTTCCTGATTCAGCAGGTAGCAGCAAAAACTGCATGGCTCCTTTAAGGCTTCCTGGTTTGCCAGCATGAACAGCTCTGACTCTTTCAGGAGGTCCAGCTACAGAGCATTAAAATGTGGTCCATGAGTAGAGTTCTACAACTTGCTTAATGGTAAAATAGACCCACTGTGTGCCTAAAAATGGGACAATGTACATGGCTCTCAGAGGCAGTGAACATGCCTCYRCCATGTTGGACTGGGTGGAGCAAGCAGGCAGGGCCGAGTTGGCCCTAGCCATGCCTGCTTAGCATTAAAAATAAGGTGCTTCTGGTCAGAAAATAATTACAGATACACAATAAAGACAGATTCAGATGAAAATGATCTCTAAATGAGTCACAATGTTGGATAAATGTACATAGGACTGAGAAAGAGAAAGGAAAAAGCATGTAGACAGTTAAAATAAAAGAGTACAGACAGTCATAGGTTAAAGGAGTAAATATAATAAAATAAATATTACACTTTTAGAAAAGTAATAGATAAGAAAAATTAGTCATGTAAAGATGGAATATATACACAGAGTCTGGATTATGCATATTATTGT
>LOJH01054902.1:0-10916 GCA_001685095.1 Ellobius talpinus | reverse complement strand
TGAAGAGTGGAAGGAGTGAGAATATGAGCAAAGAGCTCAAAACCACTATGGGAATACCCACTGAAAACAGTTTACCTGAGCTGATGGGAACTCACCAACTCCAGCCAGACAGGGAAGGAACAGGTGTGGGTCCAGACTAGTCCCTGTGAATGTGGTTGGCAGTTGCATGGCTGGGGCAGTCTGAGGTGCTACTGGCAGTGGCACCAGGATTTATCCCTACTGCTTGTACTGGTTTTTAGGGAACCAATTCTCTTTGGATGGATACCTTGTTCAGCTTAGATACAGTAGGGCCTTGATCCCCAAAGCAAAGTGCCTTACCTGCTCTGTGGAGTGGATGGTGGGTGCCAGAGTAGGTGGAGGGAATGGGAGGAGAGGAGGGAGTGGGCACTTGGATTGGTATGTATAATGAAGGAAGATAGTTTATTTTCTTTAAAAAAATTAAAATAAAATAAAGAAGTAAAATTCAAAAGAAGTGTCAGTCTCCTTATGACTTTCAGCTTGAACTTTTTAACGCTCCCCATTTACGTGTCCCCATTGCGCTTTAAGTAATTCATCACTATCGTGCTGTTTTCGCTGCCCTGGACATGGTTCCCATGGGATTTCGGCTCCAGTAAACTGAGATTCTCTGCATCAGTCTGTCTCTCCAGTTTGGTAGACAGCTGTTTGATATCACTGTTCTCAGAGATCTAGGGGGTTTTGATTTATCAATTTATCCAACTTTTTATGTTATAAAATGCATTGCCAATTTATAAGCTCCTTGCACATCAAATGGAAACCCCAAAATTTACCTAATAATAGAGCTTACATTTGAACCTGCTGGTAGGAGCAAGGGAATGCTGATGGGGAATGGAGGGAATAGGTGGGATCTGAAACCTTAAAGCCCCTCCCCACAAACCTCCTCCAATAAAGGCCTCACCTCCTCCAACCAGGCCACAGCACAACTCCTAAGGCTTTACAAACAGTTCTACCAACTGAGGACCAAGTCTTCAAACCTATTAGCCTATAGGGACCATTATCATCCAAACCATCACTAGAGGTAATTTTAAAAATTTCAAAACTCTCAAGCGGTGGTGCTGCAGGCCTTTAATCCCATCACTCAGAGTGGAAAGCCAGGTGGATCTCTGTGAATTTGAGGCCAGCCTGGTCTACAAGAGTTAGTTCCAGGACAGACAAAGCTGCAAAGAAACCCTGTCTCAAAAACGTAAAAAGAATTTCAAAAACATAACATAACACAATATCAAAATATGCTCTCCAGAAAGTATTAGTTACAATAGTCAAGACTTTAAAGCTAATATATTAGCTAAAATGCATCGACACATGCCAATAATTTCTAATATTATTTTAAACTTATGAACATAGAAATTTTAAGATTTTTTCCTTTATTATAAATATTATTATAGTATTTTTGTCTTTAGAAATAATTTTGTTTGCAAAATCACTGAGTTAGTTATACTCTTTATTGGGTTTATTGTGGTCTTATCCTCAAATCCTATACCCCTAGAATTTTAAATAATGATTTTGCCACTTTGCCTTTCAAAAGTACCATCTCGATCATAAGATTATTTTATCAACCATTATCAGCATCTTGAAATTAGTGAGGTCAGATAGTTATAAGGAACTTTGGAGGAAATCTCAATGTTCCCTCATAACTAATTGGCATAAAAATATAATTGAGAGAAAGGTTCTGGGCATGCTAGAGCATATCATGGCTTGGAAGAGAAGAATGCCAACAAGAGAAGCAATGTGCTTCATCATATGGGGAATTTGATGCTAACCTCCTTGGCACTGCCTGTGGATGTAATGAGGTCATTTGATTGGTCGGTTTGGAAGGTGCCGCTTCATGGTGCACACCCCTTTCTGTCCTCGAGGGCGGAGCTGCCACAGGAAGTCCCTCATGGTGTACGCCCCTTCCTGTCCTCAAGGGCGGAGCTGCCACAGGAAGTGCGATATTGACTGTTACTGTGTTGGCCTCAGCGACATTTTCTTCTGGATTGTGCCTGTGGCGTAGCTGGTGAGTCCTGTTTAGTGGTTCAGTTTTATCTGTAGTTAGCAGAGGTCATCTCTACTTGTGAATAACTGACTGCAGACCGCTGCTGGGAGCTTTCTTGGGTAACTGCTTGGCTTTTTTTTTCCCAGAGAGAAAAGAGACGGTTTGTGTTGGATTTCCTTCACCATCCATCATCTTAGACATAGAGTGAGGACAGAAGGAAAATTCTCTGTTGCAGAGTCATGACAGTCATTGTATTTTGTTTGTGGAGACGGTCAGTCTGTTCCTTTCATTGATAGCCCAGGCTAGCTTAGGCCGCAGAGAGTGACTTCTGAACACTGATAGAGGCTGGACCTGCTATGCCCAGCTGCCGTTTCAGCGGGAGGTGGTGCGTTAACAGCTTAGTTAGGGATTGTATTCTGCACAGAGTGATTTGTCCACCGAAGAGTGGCTGTTTTAATAGAAGCTGCTATTCTGTAAAGTCAAGCTTGGGGGCCTTGGTCTGGAAAAAGGGCTAGGGCTAGTGAGCTTTGAGAGCACAGCAAGAGCCGTCCACTGAGGCACGACAGACAACCGTATTAAATAGGTCCTAAACTTCTTCCGCTCCTAGGCCTGGCCAAGAAATTGGTACCAGTTATTTTTTTAAAGTAGCTTTGTATAAGACAAAGGCCTGATGATAGATTTATTTTTGTATGAAAGCATTTTAGAATGCAAATTTGTTTTTGTTGTTTGTTGTTTGCTACATCAGGAGTATGTCTGAACCTCTTAAGTGTCAAGCAAAAGCAGGTAGTCTAGAAAGTAGACTCATATTCTTCTTTACTTTTCTATTATTTTGTCTATTATTCAGCCAAAAGAGAATTACAGTAGAAAATCCTTAGACATTTAGGACTTGTTTGTGTAGGTTTTAAGGTTGCCCCAAGCTCTTAACCTTAAATTGGCTTTGCATTTGATAATTCCGTGTACTCCAACAGTAATTTTGATTATTGAAATCCATACTTACTCTACCACAGGAGGTGCTTCAAGATATGAAACTATTTAGCTGATGTTAGTTTTATAAGGACTAAGGAACATTCATGTAAAAAGAATATAATATACGTTAGCAAATTGATGATGAGAATAGCTGGTGAAAATTATTGCAAAACTTGTAACTGGGCAAGCAAGTAAAAAGCGATTTGAATGGTTCTGATACTGAGTTTTCATAGGATTTGGGCACACTAAAATAGTTTAAAATATGTTCTTCAGTATTAATGTATAGCAATGGAAGAACATAAGCAATACATCTGTGAACTAGAGGAACACTGTTTTCTTTAGGGAGAAAATAAAAGTAATAGAGATGACCCAAGAATGAGTTTTGCTGTCGCTATGTAACAATGTTAGGAATGGGCAGTGCTCAGTGGCTGTTTGGTTGAAACAGAAGACTGGTCTCAAAATCATCCCATGTTGGAGGTATTTATATAAAAGAAAATTCAGAAAGTTCTCTAAGGAAACATTAATAGTGCTTCCACATATTTTATGATATTTTTTATTTTCAAAACAGTTTTTTTCATTGTAAAATAAAACCCAAAATGTTTCTTTGTAAAATTTTATCGAATATTATTTTAAGGTATGTTGCCTTTGTGCTGTGAAACATTTAATGATGCAAAGATGTGTTGCATTTGTTTAACTCTGTGTTACTTTTTCTGTCTAAAACACCTGATTGGCCTAATAAAGTTCTGAAGGGCCAATAGACAGGCAGAAGAAAGGATAGGTGGGGCTGGCAGGCAGAGAGAATAAATTGGAGGAAAAATCTGGGAGGAGCAAGAGAACAAGGAGGGGAGGATGCAGGGACTAGATTCCCAGACACACAACCGCCTCAGAGTAAGAGTGAAAGTAAGGTTACAGAAGAAAAAGAAAAAGCCCAGAGGCCAAAGATAGATGGGATAATTTAAGAAAAGCTGGCTGGAAATAGGCAAACTAAGGCTGGGCATTTGTAAGTAAGAATAAATTTTTATGTATGATTTATTTGGTAGCTGGGTGGTGGACCCCATGAAGAGCCACAGAGTAAAAACCATCCAGCAACAGTAAAATGATTGGGATATGCCAGTGAAATTTCTATAAAATTTCACGAAACAAAAGCAATTTCTGTAAAACCAGAAAGGCCATACGAGGTCGCAGGTAGGGACTGAAGTTAGAAGCGATTATATTTACCTCTTAAAGAGAACAAAATAAAGGTTCCCTTGTCCTCATTCTCCCCAGGTTCCATTGTCATTTGTTTTCTTGATGACAGCCTTTCCAACTAGTGGGATTTGATTTCAAAGTAGTTTTTATTTTTCCGAGCAATCTTAGTCATTGTGTTGAGAGTGTAAATTAGTACAGCCACTATCTAAATTAGTGTGGAAGCTCCTCAAAGTTGTAAAGTAGAACTCCTTATGACCCAGCTAAGCTTTATCTTGACATATACCTAAGCAGCCATAAAAATATTTTGTTATCTGTTTTCATTGCTGTTCTTTTCATAATCCAGTGGAAGTAGACTCAGCCTTGATGTCTATCAAAAGATGAATGGATAATGAAAACATGGAACATCAAACAATAGACCTTTATTCAACCATGAAGGAAAATAAAATTATGGCATTTGCAGGAAGATGGACTGAACTATAAGACATTATATTAAATGAGAAAACCCAGGCTCAGAAAGATAAATACTACATGTTCTCTTTCACATGCAGATTCTACCTCCTAATTGTTAAATATGTGCATCTTGTTGGACATTGTCTTAGGCACTGTTGTATTGCTGTGAAGAAACACTATGACCATATAAGAGAAAGCATTTAAATGGAGGCTTGCTTACAGTTTTAGAGGTTTAGCCGTTATCATCAGGGCAGGGAACATGGCAACATGAAGGCAGGCACAGTGCTGGAAAAGTAGTTGAGAATTACATCTTGATCCACAGGCAGAGAGAATGAGTGGGACTGGGCCTAGCATGGACTTTGGAAGCCTCAGAGTCCTGTCCCAGTAACACTCTTCCTCTAACAAGGCCACACCTACTCCAACATGGCCACACCTTCTAATCTTTTCCAAATGGCGCTACTCTCTGATGACTAAGCATTTAAATGTGTGAGCCTGTGGGGGCCTGTTCTTATTCAGATAACCAAAGGAGTAAATTGTGCTAAAGACTTGGAAACCAGAAAGTGGCCAATCCAATTATTTTTTTAAAAAAAAGGCTTTAAGAGGTGGGCCAAGGGGAGTAATAAAACATTAGAAACGAATGAAAGCATAAGGGGGAATTGGGGTGCTTAGGGTTGAAGGGCACAGAAGTGGGAAAGAGGGCAGAGGTGGGGGATGAATGAAGTAATGTCAACCAAAACTAAGTTCATATTAAAATGCCATAAAGAAACCTGATATTTATAAGCTAATACAAAGCTAAAAGTACAAAAGGAAAGACTAGGCAGAATTGTGAGTATACAAAGTAGTAGGTTATTTTCAAGGTATGTTGTTACAGTAGAGTCTGAATATAAATGTATTCTGTGTTTTGATAAATTATTTTCATAGGAGTCAAAATGAGACTTAGCTACAAAAGTTAATATAAGAGGCTAGGCTTGGTATAAGTTAAATGTTGAATGGGCTAGTCATCTATCAGGAGAAAATATCTTGTAATTATCCATTCCAGTGGGGAGTATTTGAATAGTACTTGTAGTAAACTCAGAATAAAGCTATTTTTATTGTTAATAATGGAGCAAACTAGACTTTAAGAATATAGATAGCATGTTACCAAAAAGTCCTAGTTAGAAAAAGACACAGAAGGAAATACTCATTTCCACCAAAGCTGCATTAATTTGATGTGTGATGGGGAAGAGAAGAAATCAGTAAGCTAAGCAGCTGAAAACTGCAGCAATGCTAGGCAAGAGCCTTGCTACTGAGTATTCCATTAATAGTGCTCAGCTTCTTAAATATTAAGCAGCTAGAAAATTAAGATGGGTCGGTGAAAGATAGAATAAACTGAAAATTACAGACACAGTCCTGGCTTGTTACATAAAATGTAGTAGTAAGGAATGGTGTTCAGCGTGTGAGCAGTTCAGTGATGAATGACAGTGCCTGAAGGGACACATGAAAGAGGAGTTCATGCTCCTTGGAAACCTAGGGGACGAGCTTCAGAAGCGTCAGCTGTGGCTCCCAACAGGAGTCTGTCCAGAGGTTTTGCAGGAAACTCAGACCTTCCCTGCGAGGCAGACTTCCGCAGCAGAGGGATCCTCTAGTCAGAGGAAAGAGGCACTGCAGTGCAGGGTAGCAATGCCTGCCTACTAGAGATCAGCTGCTGGGTTTCAGGGAGTCTCCTACCGGTAGCACTTACACAATACCAGAAACTGGGAGGAAATGAAGACATTTTAAAAAGGAATTTTAAGGACCAAAAAAGTGCTTTAGTTTAAATCAGGTGATTTGAGGATAAACTTAAAACTTTCTGAAAGACTGGCAAAGCTCAGATTTCATCCCTGCTGGCCGCAGTGTGCTGAATCCGGTTTCCTCTTAGATGTCATGAAAACACGACCGAGAAATTAGCACACTGACAGGCGTGCCCTGGATTGCATATGCACATAGAAACTGACTTGCGTCCTGGTGAGACTCAGAACAAGAGTACTTACATGTCATTTCTGTAGTTAACATTTATCTTTTGCGTCTAATCTTTATGGAATACTGTTTGAAGATTAAGGAGTGTCTTATATTTAATTCCATGGGTAGAGAGTTGTAAATTTATGTATTATTTATTTATCTTGGACCATGAATATAAGTGTTTCAAACTCTAGTGATCTAAAAATGTATATTTTGGTAAGTCTTCTCTTTGTGTCTCTACCAGCCACTGTAGCCTTCATTTAGACCCACCCCCCTTTTCTTAAAAAAAAAGAAAACCTTATAATAATTAAATGCCTAATTCTGTCCTATATATGCCATTTGGTTAATGTTAATTCGTATCATTTCAACCTTCTGCAGTAAGAATTCTTGCACTTATTTTAAATATAGGCTTAAGGTTTAATTTGCGAGTGACAGAAACAGACCAAAGCAGTCTGGGCTTCTGAGTCAGAACTATATAGGTCAAGTGCCCAGGAGGCTTTTCTTTCTGTCTTGGTCATGTTTTTAAACACAAATATATGCAAATATGGGCATATAGTCCTAATTCCTTTTTCTTTTTATTTAAGGAATTACCTTTTACAATTCTCTGTGCCCCCTTTTAAAAGTTAACTACATATTGTTAACTTTGTGTTAACGTAACTATGTGCATTCATGTTTGTATAGATATTTTCCCATGCTTTTTTATAGCTATATAATATTTTGTGATGTGAATATGTCTTGATATATTTGAATAGTTCCCTTTTGATAAATACCTGATTTGATGGTTCCATTTCTTGAATATGTGCTGGTTAACTCTTCCCCATTGATAGAGGAATAATTCATCAATGTTCATAAAGTAATATAATAAAAAACATATGAGTTTGAGTAGCTTAAGTGTATGAAACACGGCTTCAATGATTAAATCTATAAGCAGGGAGCATAGGATATATATGCCCGTTAAATAAATGTACTTGGTTAGACCAAAAAACTCAAACTTGTTGCTGTTAGCAGTTTGAGATCAGCACAGGTTTTAAACAGGAAAGTAAAAGAAAAAAAAAGTACTTTAGGAAAATAAGTCAATGTTAAATTGAATATGGAGAGATAAGAGTCAGGAAGACCAATTAGGGAAATACCGGAATAATACAAACAAGAAGTGATAAGAACGTCTAATGTAATTTCTATTTTTAAAACAGAATTTAAAGAAGTACAAATTTCATAGACAATTTATGAGTAGAGGGAATGAGGTAATTTAGAAATAGCTTCTTGATTAGAGAGAAAACAGTACAAATAGAAGGGAAATAGGAAAATTAATTGTATTTATTTGGCTGTAGGCCAATGACTATATTTGGAACAGAAATTCTTCTAGACAGTGAACCTAAGGTACTGCGATGTTGGGCACAGGTAAAGTTTTAGAGTTCACCACTTCAGTAGTCTTGAGAATGAGAATGGCTTTTGAGTTTATAAGGTCAGAGAGGATAGAGTTTTGAGAAAGACATACAGGGTTAAGAGAAATAGAAGGTGGCAAGAACTTGGGAGCACAGTTAAGGAAACTGAAGAAATAGTCTTGTAAAATTAATGTTCTTAGCTGTATTAATTTTTTTTTATGTGAGTTGAAAGAAAATGAAGTCTAGGAAATCTTTGTTAATCTGGTTTATAGTGTTCCCAGAGAGAGGTGAGGTACGTACTGGATATAACCTGAGCCTGTTGTCAATGCAACCCTCCCTCCTTCATTCCCCCTTTGTGTGTGTGTGTGTGTGTGTGTGTGTGTGTGTGTGTGTGTGTGAGTGTCTGTCTGTCTCTTCATGTGTGAAAAGATCTGAAACAAGGGTGGTAGCTGGAGAGAGCAGATTCAGAATCTTAATTTTACAGCACAGCTAACAATTCATGACAAGGCCTACAGCCTGGGTGACCTGTATTCTCCGACAGTTGCCCCTGTCTTGACCCTGTTTGTTTCTGGTTCAGTTGTCTGTGCCCCTGAGGTGAAGCAAAATAGAGGACAATTGGAAAGCCAGCCATGGCCTACAAAATAAGCCTTCAATTGTCATTTTAATGGGTCTACCATTTACCCTAATTTAATTTCCTTACCTCCAAGAATATATCTTGTTTTCTAAGTTCACAAGCTGACACATCATCCAGAAAAACTATTTATTTTCTCTATCTTCTTCACACAAAGGCTAAGATTATTCTTGCAACAGTAATCAAGATCTTCTGTCTTTGGCTTGCAAAGAAAATGCATTCAACTGTACTTGAAAGAGAAAATTGAAATTCTGCTACAGATGATAAAGCACATTCTCCTCCTCTTTCAATTTTGTCTGTTCCTATCAGCTGGACTGCATTAATAATAGCAAAGACTGCCTGTTGCTAGTCATGGCAAATATTACATTTGCTTGCCCAAAACTATATGAAGTATGTGGAGGTTTACTCCTCTTGTGGAACCCTGTGCTTTTAGGTTTCTTTCTTGTATTTTTTCTTTTTTTAGTTAATTTATGTTTTTGAGTGCTAGATGGTACAAAATGGACCAGGAATATAACATTTAGAAGAACGTTTTTCCACTAGCTTTGATAACTGAGAAACTTTGAATCTTTGAAAAACTGATCTCAAGTGTGATTGGCTTGCCTATCTTCCTGATGCAGCCATTCTACAGTACTGTAAATTGCTTTGGTAAGTAGTTCAGCAGACTTATTAGAATGCATAACTCTAGCTTTACTTATTTATTGTATTTGTCTAGTATGTTAGCCATGAAATGACCACTGGGTACATTTACTCATAGTACAACCATCACAGAAAACATCTAAAAATAAAAGTAGGTTGGTGCCTTGGATATTAAGTTTGGTAAATAACACAGTATATACTAAATTTTTCCTTTTCTCCGAAGATTGTTTCATAGCCATGTCAATTGGGAAACCATAGTTAAATTTAAAGAAAAGAAAAGATAAGGACAATGTAAAATTTTGTTTTCATAGGAACTTAATAAATAAGTCTTTTTTGTCAAAGCTGTAATAGGAAGTCAGTGGCACAGGCTTAGGCAAAATGAGAAATTTGAATATTTTATTTTTAGACTAGTCTAGCCGCTTTTTGGCATGCTTTCTCTAGAGACCTTATTGTGGTTTATCTTTTTCCTCTAAATTTATTCTTTGGAGATGAAATTAATTGTCACTGAGTTTTAATTGGTAGTTATGGTTGGGAAAAATACTTTAAGAAGAACCAGCTCTATTTCAAGTTGAAATGTAATTATTTTCTAGTTAAGTGAATTTTAGATAATAGTGTTTGCTTCATTGAAACCAGCATTTCATGCAGCCTGAAGCTAATAAAATTTGAAAAACCTTAAAATAAGAAATAAAAATATTTTATATATACTCTCATAGACTTACAGTGAATATAGATATGTGTTAAAATTTTTACAGTGAAATGCAGAAACATTTACATTAACTTATTAATATCTCAATAATTCTTAATCTACATTTTAAAAATCTTATATAGTATATTTTGATTCAACTTATTCCCTTCCCCCAACTCCTTTCATACATTTCTTCACCTTAATACCCCTTAATTTCGTGTTCTTTTTCCCCAACAAACAAAATTAAAGAGTCCAGTTTGTCTGTATGGGGCCTGCTCTGTAGTGTAGTCAATATATATCTAGTGTCATTTTATTGAAGACAACTGATTGTCCCTAACCCAACAGCAATCTAATGGCAATAGATCCCTGTCTAGTGATGGGAATGTGTATCCCTCCTCTGTCCTAGGGTTTTGACTGGCTTTAGTTTTGCAGGCTCATGTTACAGTCTTTGTGCTTTTTTATGTGTATTTGTTGTGCAAAGGAAATATCGTTTCCTTGATGTCATCCACACCTCTTGCTCTTAAAATCTGTTCATGCTCCCTTCTGCATATATATCTGAGCCTTGAGGGGAGTGTTGGAATAAAGAGATCCCATTTAGGGCTGAATATTCCAAAGTCTCCAGTTCTCTGCAGTTGTTGGTTTCTGTACTAATTGCCATATATTAGAAGAAGAAGCTTTCCTAATGAGAGTTGAACAGTGAACTCATATATGGGTATAGCCATATGTCATTACGTATCATTCTGTTACTATGTTCTTTTAGCCAAATAATAATAGTAGGTGTTTCCTGAGGACCCATAACCTAGTCTCAAGTTCTTGGCCTCATTGACAGTGTTAAGTATGGATTCCATCTCAAGAAGCTGGCCTTAAATTAAAATAAAAGAAAAAAACAGTTGGTTATTCCCAAAACATTCATACCATTATTGCACCAGTGCACTAGTAGGCATGTCTTACTAGGTAGGCTGCTCGTGCCCCTTACAGTGCTCATAGCTGGGTGAGACTGTTGATTATACT
>LOJH01054901.1:0-11953 GCA_001685095.1 Ellobius talpinus | reverse complement strand
TTTTTAAAGAGAGAGAGACCACGCCCCAATGGGCTGGTATCTCAGCAGCTATTGCCTGAAGGAGCGGAAGGAGCTCCCGCAACACATGTGATCCTGGGTAATTTTTTACAATTTGTGACGTAATTTCCTCCTAAGTAGGTATGATGCCTCACTGCCTTCATATATAAATGGTGAGATTTGATGTGTTGCTGGCATATAGCAAATGCTCAGGAATGTTTCTGACAAGACAACGACAATGACTTTGAGGAGGATGAGTAGCAGGACCAAGCAAAAAGAAACACAGAAGCTGTCGTTGAGCCCATCTTGCACCATGAGTTCAAGTTCTAGACTCACAGTTGCCAACACTAAGGATTCCTTATCTCCAACAACCTCCCCTACACCTCTCCCATTTTTGTAATTGGTTGACAACAAAGAACAGTGTTTGCGGAATGTCACACACGTGCAGAGGCGCTCAAGCAACAGGAGGGTTTTCCTTTGTTTTATTTGCGTCTCATTCATTGTGTTAGACAAGGCTCAAGGTTACCTCAATGGCACTGTCGTTCTTATTTTCTTGTAATTCAAATGAGAAGAAAAGAAGGGAGGAGAGTTATAATTAGAGTTGGAGACAGTGAATTATAACTGGCAGCCTAGAAATACTTAAGCTCTAACCTGTCATGAGCAACCATCACTATTACATAGTAAATGCTTTTAGTTAATTGTGAATTATTATTATTCATCATTTCCATGATTTTGTGTTTCATCTAAATATTTAAATATGGATGTATCAGTCAGTGTACAACTAAGAAAAAAAAAACTCCAGATTCTTTAAACAGAGAGGGGTTGGTGCAGGGAAGTGATACCGCTTGAAAAGTCAAACAGGAAATATTGATCAGATCCAGAGGTCAGCAACATCAGGAAGACAGCGCTCCCATCACAGGCTGGAGGGTCAGTGAGAAAAGCATGTGGTACTGGAACCTGGGAGCTGGGGTCACTTCATAAAAGGTTGAAGCATGACAACCTGTCTGATAAGCACTAGAGCCATGGAGGAAACTCAGCCACTGCCAAAGATATCACTGTGACAATTAGAAGAACACTTTGGCTTTTCTCCTCTAATGTCTGATGTGACATGAGATAATGTAAATACTTTTGGAGATAGAGGTTTGTCAAATGGGGTCATGACCCACAGATTGAGAACCACCGCCTTAGAAGCATCATCCTAAAAGACTTTTCAATCAGGAAAACAAGAACTACCTGTCCGTGTATAGTGACTTACTCAAGAAAGTATTTTTGCCTCAGGTGGAAGCTGATGAGTGTACAGGAAAGTCAGTAAGACTGGGGCAGAGCATGGCCATCAGTAGACGAGTAGGTGAGAGCAGACAAGACAAACCACAAGAACAGAGCCTGAACAGTGAAGGAATCTGTCGCAAAAGAAAGTACTTCTCATGTTAAGTGTAGGCAGCAAAGAAAGAATAACTCAGAAATGCAAAATGAAGGCCCCAGTGAGGGTGAATTAGACCTTTCTTACACTCAAGAGGAAGATACCGACTGTGTTTCAAGGACCCTCTCCTGGAAAGCTGGGACTTGTCAGAGCCAAAGTGCACAAAGTATATTTCATGCCTTTAATGGGCAATAAAAATTAATTTTCTTTTCCATTGTTCACTTGCTTTCAAAGTATGTTTGCTAAGTACGTTAGTTCTGTCTAGACCCATGCTGGGAACAAAGAACTCAAAGACAGCATGATAGGGAAAGATGGAAGAGTCACCAACTATAGTAGCACCGCCTGTAATCTCAGACCTTAGGAGGCTGAGGCAGCAGAAGAGAGTCCAGAGAACACCGAGATGCAGAAGGGCCTCTTCCCAAAAAGTCCAAACAAACAATGAAAAAATATGTATAAAAATAACCAATTAAAATTCAAGTACAACTGATTTTTCTACCAAATAAGATCATAATAAGATCATAGGAGAGTAATAGCCTATATAGATAATACAAGAAGAGTGATTCACTTTGCCTTAACAAACCATGGCAAATTTCAGAGGAAACAAAGCAATGACAAGGTCTTAAAGAACAAGCAAGAACCTAGTAGAAATGGGGGAAGAGCTGCAGACAGTGAGGGAAGTTTAGAGGGGAAAGTGTGTTCAGGAATTGATGAACAGCACATGTCTAGAGTCTGGGGATGAAAGATTAGGGGACTGTGCAGTGTGCAATAGAAGATGAAACTGGGAAGGGGATGAAGCCAGCTCTTTGAGGACCTCCCAGCAATCACAAAGCTACAACATCTACAGAGCCTTTCAGGGTTCAGAAGGTGAGGCTCAGATGACAGCCAATCTGCTGACAGCAAGCCATGGACTCCCAACAAGTTTGAGGAGTAAATTACTCTTCTCCTATCTAGGCATTTATTAAGCTCACTCCCTGGGAAAGACTTAGAGCTTGAAGTTTCTATTCACATCTATTGGGTCATGAGGCTATTTCTAGAGATTTCTTATCCAGTTCGTCTGATTCCAGACTCCGGAGCCAATGTGTCCTACCACAAATCTAATCATATTTGGGCCTGGAATACAAGGGATTGAGGTGGTAGCCTGGAGTTGGAGTCTAGATGCATGCTTTGTTAACATGAGCCAATGTTTCAGCCCAGAATACCAGCTTAACTACTTCACAGTGTGTGACCGTAACAGCTGTATTATCAACAATCCCTTCACATCCTTTAGCTTCTTTAATTCTTCTCTCAGCTCTGAGAAGAAAGATCAATTGCCATCAGCCTGAGCATACAGACTCCTAGACTGAGGCATGTGCTAGTAGCCAACCCCTGGCCTGGAATGTTGTTCTTCCGCAGCAGGTTGTGTCTGATTCTGCAGACAAGAGCCATCTAAGGGATGGTAGCTGAGGCTCTCATTACATGGGCTTTCAGGGAAGAAGTTGTTCTTGGGGATAAATGCAGCAAGGAATCCATCACTGAAGAAGTATCTATAGTGTTGGATGTGGGCAGAGGAGAAGGAAGAACTCAAAAGTTCAAAATGAAGGCCCGGCATGAGCAAAGTCAAACCTCTCCATTTCTCCTCTCTACGTCTTCCAGCACAGACACCTCCACTTTTAATCCCCTTCAGTGACACTCCACTGCCCACAGGGGACTGTCCAGTGACCTTCCTTCTCAGATTTGTCCTCCTCAGATACATTCAGCTTTGCACCTAGTAAATGCTGTGCTCCATCGCCATCTCTATCATTTCCTGTACTGAAAACCCTGCTCCCCTTGCTTTCTGATTATTCATTAAGTCAGCCAGCGAATAAAATGCCTACTCTGTGCCAAGCACTGCTGTGGAGAACATTGGCCATCACAAAATAGTACTCCATCCACAAGGAAGGAAACAGGCAGTAAACAAATGTGGGGGCAAATAAAATCAGGCCAAAGCAAAACAGTGCAATGAATTATTACATCTCACGCTCCTAGATAATCTGGGGTACTTGGGGAAGCTTCTCTTATCAGCATGTTTAAACAGACCCCAGAAGGAGAATTCAAATATCTTTCAAGCCTGCTCAGGACCTGAATCTTCTATAAAGCTGATTCAAGGCTGCTTAGAGTATTGGAAGTCACAGGCCCAGTGAGAAGGCGGATTCCGCTAAAATGGGAATCCTTCTTTTCCTCCTAGCCTCCGCAGTAATTCCCAAAATAGGAAGCGAATGGAATTGTTTGTGTTCGAAGATGAAATTATTCCATTTCCCTCCTCCTTCCATGCCCTTTCTGCCAACATGCTTCTCGCTCCATCTCAGTGTTCATGTTCAAAGTCATGCGGAGCCTAGTGTGCATCAC
Organism: Ellobius talpinus; assembly: GCA_001685095.1. NCBI lineage: Eukaryota > Metazoa > Chordata > Mammalia > Rodentia > Cricetidae > Ellobius > Ellobius talpinus. Next base: position 8,172 of record LOJH01054901.1, on the reverse strand, counting down.
CTGGCGCCAAATATGTGCAAGCCCTTGATGTACATCTTCATGTAAACCCTTATAGCAACATGTTGGAGTCAGAACAGCAACTCTAACTTCATCAATAGAGAAACTGAGGCTCCGTGAGAATAAGAGTGTTACCAGGTTTGCCAGATTTACTGAGGTGTTGGGTAGCAGAGCTGAGATGCCAGGCCATCAACACACTCATCCTTAAGTCGTGTTCAACACAAAGAACATCATGTTGGTACTGACTTCTAGGCCTTTTCTGAAGTGCAGAGGACATTTCCTTCCTTCCTCCTAAAAGTCCCTTAGTTGTAAAAGCAACAACCTGTCTTTCTTCTTCATGATGCCTCCTGGTCATTACCTTTCAATTCAAGATGACGAGCTAAGAGCCCTTTTTCCTCAGCCATTCTCTTCTCACTGGGTTCCCACTTTATTCCTCTGGGAATCAAAGCTGGGCAGTGCCTTCCCCCACGCCATCTCCCCACTAGCTGGCAGTATAGAAAGGCCAGTAGCTCCACTAAGCCCTGTCTAACTAGTCCTCGACTGCCCATCTGTATACATTAACATTCGCCCAGCCCAACCATTATGTCCTCTACCACTCCTCACTCCAGTGCTTGCTATAGTCTGCACTTGCCTCTCTATTCTCTTGTTTCTGCTCCTCCTATCTATTTCTATGCCTAGAACAGTCTGGAATTAACTGACTCCTATATGTGGGGGATTACTTCCTGGAGGTAGTCTGCTCTGACCACGTGGGCTATGGCAAATGTACTTCGTTCATGCCTATCTAGCTCTGGCTCTCTGGTTGCTCTGGTTCCCAGTGCTTAGTTCATTGCATCGGGTCTGTCATGGTATGTCTGACTCCACCACGGTGAGCTCTTTAAAGCAAAGCAGGCTTGATTTTCTTTCATTGTACCCTCAGGTAATAAAACCTCAGATAGCCCTTAATAGAAAGGTAAATATATAATACCTTCGACTTTCAAGAAGAAAGGTGGAAGGACAAAAGGAGAGAAGGAGAATGGGGGCGACAGAAAATGACAGGGAGAGGAGCAAGAAGTCAGGGTTCAGTGAAACATGATTCTTGAGGGTCTCTACTGTCTGTCTGTCTCAGTCTGTCTGTCTGTCTGTCTCTCTCTCACACACACAGAACCATTCTATTCCACTATTCTCTTACTTTCATATATTAACTAGCAATGATTATGATATTCCTTTCTAAAGATACTAGCAATGATGTCTTGACTCAGACATGAAATAAACAGAGCTGAAATTCAAATTAGGAATCATTAATCCACTAATTCAATTACTTCTTCATGTTTTATCCACTTTTCAGTGTCTGTTACATATCTTGTGTTAAACACTGAAAAACAAGAGAATCGGATTTGATAGTTGACCTAGAGAAAGTCCACAGGTTTCAGGAAGTGGTGACCTACATGACAGTAGCCATGGCCGGATGGAAAGTGTGCCCTGGGCTGTTCAAGGACCAAGATGGGAGCAATAAGCTCTGCCCAGAGCAGCAGTCACTGGACCTGGGTTTTCAGAGAGAAACAAGAACATAAAACACAGAAAAGAAGGAGGAAGTGCAATGTCCTACAAGGCAGCTAGACAGGGAAGCAGAAGCCTCGGGGAAAGGAGGAGAGGATCTAGGAAGCCAATAAGGGAGGACTTGCACAGTCAAATCACCAGAGTGCTCCAATTGCCACAATTCACTCCCGCCCTGGTGCTGGAATCCAGCCAACTTTGAAATGCACATTGGTCCCCAGGTAGGGCTGGCTTACTTAGCAGGGGATGCTGGTTAATTATTTGGCACTATGTTCTGGCCTACTGAGCAGTGTTAGAAACGAGAGAGGAAACCAGCAGTGATAGAAGGTAATGGCAAAGCAAAACTGCCTCTGAGAGATTGTTTCCTCACTGTACCTCCTAAAAAACATGCTAATAGGTGGTGGCCACCAGTCTTTGCCGTATGGGTAGATAACTATGTGATGGGCATGCAGAAACCAAGCTTTTACCTCTCTAGGAAGCCACAAAAGCAGCAACATCCAGGATGAACTGTTTTTCTTTCAAATGGTCTTGGTATACTTTGGTGCAATGCGGGAGAGCAAAAAGACCCACACTTGGGCCCACCAAATCTAAGCTTGCATCCTAGCTCTGCCACATTAGTTATAAGAACAAGGAAGGCGGGGGGTAAAGTTCAGGAACTCAAAGGGTATAGTACTGAGTCCTAAAGCCCATGATTCCAGTGTAGAGGCTAGCAAGCTCAAGTCAGGAAAAACTGACATTTCATTTCATTTCAAGTAGAAAGGCTGAAAAAAAAAGGTGAGTGTCCATCCCAATTCAAAGTGTCCCAATGGTAGGCCAGAGAAATTCTTTTTTTTTTCCTTTTTGAGACAAGGTCTCACTATGTATCCCTTGTTGACCTGAACTTGGTATGTAAACCGGACTGGCACTCACAACAATCCTCCTGCCTCTGCCTCCTAAGTTACAGAATTAAAGGAGTGTACTGCCACACCCTATGCCATGAAATTCTTATTCAAGGAACATAATTATCCCTTACCCAGCCATTTGTTCTATTCAAGACCTTCAGATGATAAGGTCAGGCCCATCCACAGTGTAGAAGGTGGGTCGATTACTCAGTTCATCAATTTGAATCTTAAACTAAAACACCATTACTGTCACCCCAGAATAATGTTTGACCAAATATTTGTACATTCTATGGCCCAGTCAAGTTCATAGATAAAATTATCACCGGGAGCAACGGTCCTTGGACACCAGTTGTTGGTTTCTGTGGAGCCTAGCATTCAGCTTGGGTCTCCAAACTTTAAATCAAAGTGTTTCCTAAGGAAATTCCTGAGGCCCAGAAGGTGTGTACAACCCAGCACACACAAGTCAGAAGAACCTGAAGAGGGAAATGAGAAGAGTCTTGTGTCAGCTACATTTATTTGCAAATCAGCAACAACTGTGCTTACTTCTGGAACGCTGAAATAGATGATCAGCTTAAGAGAACACAGCACAGTGGCAAGCAGCAGAATGACTGTGTGTGGCCTCCTAGGGTAGTCCTGTATTTGGACAGTAGAACTATATAAAAACAGACTGAAGTCAGGTAGAAGAGCCTTATACCAGAAATCATCTTTCATGGCTGGTGATATCTCTGACACTTGATGTGCTGATCACAAGCAGGACAGTGTGTTGGCAAGAATACCTAGGAGATTGAAAATACAGGGAGTGACAGGCTAAAGCCCAGTATATGAGCCTTGCACGTGTCTTAGGGTTGCTATTAAGCTGTGATGAAATGCCCTAACCAAAGCAGCTTATGGAGGAAAGGGTTTATTTGGCCTGCATTTTTGATTCACTGTTCATCACTGAAGGAAGTCCGGACAGGAATTCAAGCAGGTCAGGAACCTGGAGGCAGGAGCTGATGCAGACAGAGGTCATAGAAGAGGGCTGCACACTGGCTTGTTCAGCATGACTTACTCTACCTGCTTTGTTATAGAACTCAGGACCAGCCCAGGGATGGCACCACCCACAATGGGCTACCCCCTCCCCATCAATCATTAATGAAGAAAATGCTTCACAGCCAGATCTAGTGGAAGCATTTTCTCAATCAAGGTCCCTTCCTTTCAGATAACTCCAGCCTGGGTCAGGCTGACATAAAACTAGCCAGCAAACACAGAGATCAGAACCTTGGGACTCTGTAAACTATAATCTTTTCTCTTCTGGAGCTTGTCCTTCATCTAGGAACTGGATAGAAGAGTTCTAGGTGTTCTTACAAGTGCAATATTCTGTGGTTTATACTTTTCATTTTTAATGTGGTCTCATTATTTGCCATTTCTGTCATTATTGTCCTCAAATCATCCCCGAATCAAGTTCTAGTTTTCTAATGCAGCAAGGGAGATGGTCTAAGCATGTGACTCTAACCACACTTTGCTTCTCTTTGAATATTGTCAAGGGTTCCTCGTCATTAGCATAAACCCAACTTCTCCAACCTTGCTTAGAGGACTGCTTTTGAGTGCCATTCAAAGTTCTGCAGAAGCTAAACTCATGACCTCTTTCATCTCTATGTGCCTACTTTTCATTCATAATGATGCACTAGTTATCCCCTGAAAGTGATTAGTTCTTCATGCCTTCATATCTTTCTGTACCATTTCCTTTTTTCCAGGATACTTTCTCTGATTATCTGCCTCCTCGTCAAACTTCATCTTGAATGTTCCCTCTTCCAGGAAGCACTCAGTGAGCACTCCAAACAGTTTAGAAGCTTGTTCTGTGGTCCTCCATAATCTACCAGTTCCTCCACACAGTGACCTAGTGGTCTTCATCACAGGCAAAGACAAGCATGCCGTAGTGGGGAGTGCCATCATAGGGATTCCTGAAACCTGTGTCCTCACGGAGTGAAAATGAACAGTCACACAAACTCGACTTCCTTCCTATAAGGCATAGAGTAGTGACTCTGTAAAGCTGCTAGTACAGTCAGTCATTTCCCCTAATGGAATTTTTGATAATTTTCATTTGTAAAATTAAGCATATTCGTTTACAAAAAAGTAGGAGGAGTTGGGAATGTAGCTCAGGGGTAAGTGTCCACACAAAGCCCCACATCTGAGAGCACTGGGAAAAAGGCTCAAAGACTACAATGATAATGTTTTCTCTTAAGCTTATTTGTAGGCATATTTTAAAGAAAATGTTGAATAGCTACTTTATTTTTGTTTATTATTCATTTTCCAGTTAACAGTACAACATGAATTTTCCATATTAATATATAATATTACATTAAGTAAATAATAACTTATTTACCTTTCTTCCTACTGAATATTTAACTGAATACATTTTACCATTATAAAAATGTCTATGGCAGTCTCCATGGTCCATAAAGCATCTCTGTGTTTCTATTTTGTTTCCTGAGATCAGTGCCTGTAGTTGCTTTTCTCTTGTGAAAATCAGGCCCTTGCCTCATTCTAGCATCTGCTTGTTTTCTCTCCTTAATCTTCCAGACCAAAAGAACAAAACCTGGCACCAGTGCCCTCAGAATCACTTAGCTCAGTGTTCCGTGTGTGGCTCCTAATTAGGACAATGTGCCCCTTTTCAAATTTGGGCATAAATATTTGCCTTTGGCAAAGTAGATGCCAAGGAGATAATATTGATTGCAAATTATAGCCTTTGTAATTAACCAATTTGCACAGCTGGAAGATAGAGCTGGTAAAATCATTTACTTCTGAAGGATAGTGGCCTTTCCAAATTTCTCTCAGATATGAATTTGGCCCAAGCCCCAGAATGTTCCTAGTGTGGCTACAGGATCTCAGGTGCTTAATAAGTCATCAAGGCCCATTTCTCTTAGCATAATGACCTCCAGCTCCATCCATTTTTTTTTTGCAAATGTCATGATTTCATTCTTCTTTAACACCTGAGATCACATGTTACGTGAAATGAGCCAGACTCAGAAAATACAAATATCACATGTTCTCTCACATATGGTGTCTAGATTTCAGTTTATAGCTGTATATGCACATATATACTTGCACCTGTAGGACAAAAAAAGTAGAAAGAAACTTTAAGACAAGACTAAGAAACATAAAGAGAGAGGGAATAAGAAAAAGGTATCTGAATACATGTGTTATAAAAGCAGAAATGGAGACTATTTGTGGGAGGGGGAGGATAAAGAAGGGCAATGGGGGTAGGAATGATTAAGAATAAATATGACATACACAGGTGGAAATGTCAACGTGAAACTAATTTGACTGCATGCTAGCTTTTTAATGATTCAGAAAAGAGTCACTAGGTAGAGCGGAGGTCTTAATATTTTGTGTACTGATGGTTTGATTCTGCCACTCACATGCCTCACCAAGGTTTCTCTGAATGTAAACGTGTACTGAGAAAGGACACGGGCTGAATTGTTCCTGGGATCTACATTCTATGTTCTTGCTCTCGCAGAAGGTGTAGGAGAGAAGTTTATGAAGCACCAGGCTGGGCACCTGGTTGTTAAGCTGCTGTGGGAATGGGAGCTAGACATGGAGAAGACCAAAGCCAGACCCCCGTTTGGTCAGTTGAGCTAACCAAAGCTACTGGGATAACCCGAGCCCATCAATGTGTGGATGGGAACAACTTAATCCAGACATATACAAAAGGTGTAAGTCCAGGTCTTATTTCCTTATTTCTCTTATTTCCTGGCTTTTGCACATGTTGGTCCCTTCATCTTGATTTCCCTCACATGTGTTGGTCTTGCTAATTCTCCTTTATTTTGTCTACCTGTGAGGCCACCCTCTAAACTCCGCCCTGGATAGACACAAGCACAGTAGCTTATCAGAGCACATATACGCTGCTCTAGTGTCTATTCCCTCACTGTCTTGTGAAGCTTTGCATTAAAGCTGGATCCTCTGATCCCTATGTTGGGCACACAGCCGATGCTTTTGTATTTGTTGAACAAATGTTCACACACATGAAGAAGCATCTCCCAAGGTTCCTACAAGAGTTCACAGGTACCAGAACTTTCCAGCATATTGATTACAGACTATGAGAAAGATGAGCTCCTATAATCTAAAAGAATGAATGCCTACCTGTGAACTCTGGGGTCACAGGGACACATTTCCTTCCTTTCTTCAGGTCAGATGCATGACTAGTTTTTTGCCTGAGTAGCCATCTGGTTAAAAGGTGTTTCAACTTCCAGTGCCCCATGCAAGAGACACTTAATCTTTAACTCAGTTTTTAGGTTGTCTCGGCAAATTGAAATCTGGTTATTTCATCATAAAGGGATGGACATAGATTTGATCAAGATATTTAAATTGCAATTTCCCATCCAAAGAACAGCCATGCAGAGGCCGATTTCTTGCTCCAACTAAATACAGACTTCCTCTGATCTAATTGACACAGGCATTTAACTGTAGCTCCTTCTAGAAAATTCTATGAATCAATAGAATTGGCCACATCTTTCACTATGTTTGTGCTCTGTGACTGTCTCTCTCATCTCCCTGTGTGTCTCTTTTTCTCTCTCACTTACTCTTTGTGTTTCTTTTTCTCTCAAATACCTGCCCCCTCTCTATCCATTTGTGAACATAGGCAAAAACACTCTCATGAGCACATGCACAAGCACGCACATGTACACACACACACATGTACACACACACATGTACACACACACAGCACTTCCTTAGAAGGTTGCTCAAATCTGTCAATTTTTTTAGAGGCACTAACGCCAGAACAAAGGTAATGACATATATTAATTACATTAAAGATGCTTTAGAAAACCAGAACTTGCTTTCAGAGAGAGAGTGTGTATCTGCCTCCGAGCTGAGAGAATAGCAACAGGCAGATGATTAACAGCTAATAACATTAGCGTAATTAGAAGTGCCTTGAACTCTTAACCCGTCTCCCTCTCTGATCTCTAGATGCAAAGAATAAGATGATCTTTTTCTTTTTCCTTCTTGGTCTGGCTGAATGTTCTTTCTCCGATAAGTATTACCAACTGTTATAATTTGCTGTCTACTGACTGTGCACCAGATGCTCTAGGTAACTGGTGATCCAGAGATGAAAATATCTTGAGGCTCAACCTTTAAAGTAGTAAGTAGAATATATATCTAGCAAAAGTCTTTTCTGGAAATAATTATTATCTCTGCTTTTATAGGTGAGGAAACTGAGGGCGATTTATTAAAAGTCACTCAGCTAGCAAGCTTTGCACACGTTCAATATTAGTTCCACCTGATTCCTGTCCAAGTTCTTCCCAGAATGCCGCAGTGCTCTATAAATGGCCATCATTGCCATTATCTTGGTATACTGCCCTCTTGTTTGATTGTCTGGGATTCAAGATCCTTGGTCTTCAAGAGAAGAAAGTATTGGGGGTTTATGATTGACAAGAGGTCAAATACTCTAGCAGACTATTTGGGAAAAAAATCACTGTTAAAATAGCACCTGGAGTCGCAACAGAAAAAACTGATGGGTAGAGCCCAGAAACAGACAGGGCAGTTCGTGAATGTCTCCTTCAGGAAGCAAATGGCACCAATGATACCTGTACTCAAAAACACCAACTCTACCCTCATCTCAGTGGCTCTCCCTGACATCTTCTGAGGCAAGACAGAAGTTAGTAAGTGTGTTAGTATGTAGTGATTGGGGGGCGCAGGCCTGCTTTTTGTCCCGCCCAGCTCTCGCATGGCTAGCTTATATCCCGAAATAACAATACATAAATTGTATTCATTTAAACATTGC
>LOJH01054900.1:261-13927 GCA_001685095.1 Ellobius talpinus | reverse complement strand
AGGGGAGGAGGTGGAAATTTTTAATAATAATAATAATAATAATAATAATGATAAACCCATGCCTTTTTCTGCTTTGTCAAACCACCAGTCATTGAGGCTAGTTATTGTCTTGGTCTCATTGAACCCACCCACCCCCGTATGGAAATGGAAGCTACCATGCAACAGTTTCATGAAATGCATAAATAGAGACCTTTTCTTGTATATTATCCAGTCCTTGACTTTAGCTCTAGATAAGCAGAGCTAAAGAGGCTTGGCTTCTGCCCAGCAAGGGTATGCTCTTGGCAAGTTATTGAAGACTTGAGTCAAAAGACACACTGGAGGGAGAAACATTGGGGCAAGCAGTCACTGCAGGTTATAGCTTCATGCTCCTGTGCTTTCCAAAATATTGTAATGCTTCAACTATCAGAAAATAGAAAGAAAATGTTCTTGTCTCCTCTCTTCTCAAAATCAGTTTGTGTTTCGTTGTTGTTCAGCATGGTCCCTTTCATTATGGTTGTGCCATGAATCACTTTGTAAATCATTAAATGCATATATGACATGGCATAAAATGCAAAGTCACTCCTGGTTCATCAAATGTGGTTGTGCCACATAAGACAGGCAAGTACAGAAAAGAGGAGAAAGATCTTAAAATCTCCTCAGTTCTCTCATGCGTTTTTCTCTCCAGGATTTACTTACCTACAGTTGAGTATGCTGAAAAGATTAAAAGAAAAATTCCAGAAATGAACAACTCATGAGTTTTAAATTGCCCACCACTCTGAGCATTGTGATAAAATCTTACACTGTCCCGGTCTATCCTGCCTAGGACATGAACCTTCCTTTTGCTTATCATATCCACAGTGTGTGCATTACCCACCCAGAAGTCATTTAGAAGTTGTCTGGGTAATCAAATCACTTGCTATAATGTGACCAGGTTTGTGCTCAAGAAATGTGTGCTTTACTTAAAAATGGTACCGTACCAGGCTGGTAACTTGGAAACATCAGAGAGAAGCCATGAGATGCCTGTAAGGGAAAAGGGGAGAGTATGACATTCTGCTTTTAGAGCCAGTAAGCACAGAGCTATGTTATATTTGTTGCAGTATGTGGTGACTACTGTTCTGTTTCTAATCTTTTGTTCCCGTGAGTATCTTTCTCTGTCTTGGTTGTAGGAGTTTTACTGTGTGGGACTGGAGGAATGGCTCAGCAATTTAGACCACTGGCTGCTCTTCTAGAGGAATCAGGTTTGATTCCCAGCATCCACACAATGAGTAAACAAGTTTTGTCACTCCAGTTCCAGGGGATCTGATGCCTTCTTCTGGCTTCTATGGGCGCCAAGTGCTTACATGGTGCACAGACATCTATGCAGACTAAAGACCTACACAAAGAAAATAAAAGAAAAATCTAAAATCCCATCCTCAGTATGCATACAGTATAATAGTGAATATATGTGTGTGTATTGAAAAATGTATATATATATATATGGTTTGTTACTATCTACACTTCATTTTTCTCCACTGACAAAGAAAGAAGGTGCAGTTCCAGTTCATGGGAAAAACAACTACCTCTTTATATAAGGAAAATAAAAGACTGTGGCTCTATAAATTATGTATCCTACTTGTCTTTGGATTTCCAACTCTCTAAACCATCATTATCTCTCTTTCTCTGAACTGAAGTCACAATCAAATTTCTGAGTATTTTGTTTCATCTGTGTTCATATATTTCACCCTGAGACTGGTGGTCTTAAAACATATTCTCCTTTGTAAAAATAGGCTTTCCTACTAAGATATAAGATTAGAATCTGTATTCCAGCTTATACCAGACATTCATAAATTCAAGTTAAGTCCAAAACCCAGAATACTGTATGGAGAGGTAGGAAATTAAGCTATTGTGAGACTCATCCTACAGACGGAGGAGAAGTAGGACAGATTGGTAAGGAAGCAGGTTTAATGGATGGAGCTTAATCTGAAGTGAAGAAGCTGGACGATATTTTCAATAGATAGGCTGCTTATAGATCATACCATGCATGCTGAAAAGTTTGAACACTAAAGCCTGTAAAGCTATTTAAAATTTAATGACATCGGCCATGAGGTGAAGTCTATTGTTTTAGGAGGACTGATCAGGTATTGATATGTGGAGTCATTTGGTGGGTGTTAGAGGTCCATAAGAAAGATCAAAGTCAGGAGAATGCTTTAGGGTATTATTAAAAATTCCAAGCATAAATAAGGCATTAAGTGTCAGGAAGGAGTTAGATTATAAGTACTAGAGTCATATTGTGCAATAAAGGTACAAAACCCATGACTGTGCCACCTTCATTGCCTGAAGATGTGTGAACTCACAACTGAGTAGTCACTGGCAAAATGAGACGCAGGAGACAGACGTGAGAGAAGGGCTTGCACTTAAACTGAAGAAGGGAAATGCAGATGGAGACAATCCCCTTAGATTTAATGTGGTAAATTCCAGGTTCATGGAAGACACCGACACTTTACAAAAGAAAACTAAGAGACTATGGCTGTGTGAATAATGTAGCCCACATGTTTGGGGTGTTTCAGTTCTGCAAAACATTACCTCTCTATTCTCTGATTCTAAATTCACTAATTAAATCTCTAAGTATTTTGCTTCATATAGATTCAGAATTTATATTTATAAATATGATAATTCATCTATATTATGGTTATAATCTTAGGGAAGTTATTAGCTAGAAATCATAGATGGTATTAACTCCAGAATGTATTCCCCCTTTTGTAGATGAATACTTGGCATTCTTAGTAACACATATGCTCTCTGTAAAGTTGATGAGCTCACTATGTCTCACTGGGTCCAATTAACTCTGGGGCTTGGATGTGTTAGAAGCTTTGAGACCATAACTGCACTGTGGCCAGTTAACCAAGTTAATGTTCTTGCTAGGCACTGTCTGGGTGCTGATTATGCTGGCTGTACAGTCCTGTGTGGGCTGTATACTTCATAACATAAGCCATTCAAACAGTAATCCTCTGCGGAGAGGTAGTGTCTCAGTGCTAAGATGTAACTTTCCTATTTTATCTTTGAAGGCTCAAACACAATAATAATTCAACCATTTTGGGAGATATAAAGGTATTGCATTGATATATGCTCATACTTCAATTATGATACTAGATTCATGAAGAGATGTGACCTCTCCAACTGAAGGTTCAAGAAATTCACTGTGAAAATGTCTCTCATATCAGTTGAGTTAGACACACGGAGGCAACATGTTACCTTCATCTCCCATAGTATAAAATAGGGGTGAGAACCAATCACTGTGCTCCAGTTCGGCTTCCCATATGAAAGGTACTAGAAATAGAGAAGTAAGTACTATAGATAGCAGGATATGACAGGGCAGGGAGGTGATCAATGAATAAAGTACTCGTCAGGCGAATGTGTGCAGCAGAGTTTAGATCCTAAGTATCTACATTAAAAGCGGTGTCCCACCTGTGATCCCAGCTCGTGCGAGGAACTCTAACTAGCTGCTCCTGAGAAATCTGTGAGATCCAGCTTCATCAAGAGACCTAGCCTCACTAAACAAAGTGAAGCACAACTCAAGAAGACAGCTGCTGCCGACTGCTAGCCTCCACGTGAGCATCTACACACAAACACACATGTGTAGGCAGGCACACCATATTACAAGTACAAACTCTCACAAGTAGTATATGAGTTTAGAGGTGTAGTTGGGTGGCCTGTAAGTTGAGAAATGACAGTACTCACCCTCCCTATCTGTGGGATATACAATCCGAAATCCAGAGCAGATGTGTAAAACTTCAGATTGAACCAAAGCCGATATCATTTTTATATACTCAAAGCTGTTCTAAAATGTATTTTATGTCTGAAATACCATAATGGACTAGCAAAAAGTAATTATAAAATAAAACAAATATCGTAACTTACTGCATGAAACACATGTAAATGTGTTGCGATTCAAAATATCTTATTGTGCTTGCAACTGTTAATTTTCTTAGATTTATTTATTTTATTTTATTATGTGTATGAATATTTTGCCTGGAAGTATCTCTGTGTACTACATATTTTCCTGATGCCCAAAAGAGGTCAGAAGAGGACATCAGATCCCCCGGAACTAATGATATGGACTGTTGCAAGCCATCTCATGGGTGCTGAGAGTTGAACCTGGGTCCTCTGTAAGAAGTACTATGTGTTCTCGTCTAATTCATCTCTCTCCCTGCCCTCCCTTCCTTAATTAAAAGAAACATTGGACCACTCGCTTTGACATGCTTGGATTGCCAATATCAATGGTCTTACGGTTTGTGGTCACGATTAAGTAAAATAAGAATTTCTTGAACACAGGCCCTGTGGTGCTGCAATAGTCAATCTGATAGCAGAGATTTCCCACAGGAGGGTAGAATATACAGTATAGTCATGCAGATTGGTAACTTATTCACCTCTTTGAGGCAGAGAGCCAGGTGGCATACAATTTAAAATTTATAATTTGAGCTGAGTGTAATGGCATGCCTTTAATCCAGACATCTGGGATGCTGAAGCAGAAATAACTCCACCTCAAGATTAGCTTGGTAAACAAGTTGATGCAGTCTCACCCCACTCAAAAAGAAAGTATTTTAAACAATCTGTGAACCGTTTGTTTCTAAATTTTCCCATGCACTAGTCCTAGACCGTGAGTAAGCAAGTAACTAAAATTTGGGAAGAGAAACTGCGGAAAAAATGAAATTACTATAAAAAGCAAACGTGCAACCTATGGACGTACAGCCAGCCCTCACTCTACCTGCATATTGAAGAGACTCTGTCTTTCTTTTCTTGTCTTCTTGTCCCTGTATCTTTTCCTCCCATTTTCTCCTTTCCTTCCATTTTCTCCTTCCTTTGTTGCGTGCTTCCTCTCCACCAGAACCCACAGAATACTGATTAATCATTGCTACATCTTGCCTAGGTTTTAAAATGAGAGTTAGGACTGAGGTATACCGAGACAGACTAAGAAAGAGAAGATGGAATAGTCGGGGGTGTGAATATGTGCACATATCTGTGAGATTAAAAAGAAAACAAAAATGTGTGTCTTAGGAAAGGAGGCAATATCTCAAAACCCTAAATGCAGATGTAATCAGATTTCAATTCAATCAAGCATCTTTTCAAATACTTTGCATCTAATAACAGCAGAAATGGAAGCACATTCTATCAAAATGACATATAGAAGGGGCTCATCCAGCCGGCAGACAGACTCTGAATGCTTGGGATGGTATTATTTAATATGTTTATGACTATTGCTTAAGCATGTTCAGAATTTTATAACAGTAGCATAAATAGCTACTGTATCTCAGTGCAGACACATCTCCATATGAGGCATATGGAAAATGATTTCCCCCACAGACCTCACCCCAAAAATGCAAGTGTTAATGGATACCTAGAAATTTTACTGGAATTAAAGATAAAGAAAAACAAATGTTAAAATGATAGGCAAGTTGTACTTGCAATGAAGAAAGTACAGTCATCGGATTTATTAGTGAGGACTATCTTAAGTGAGCTCTTTGTCAATTGTAAAATGATAGCTTCATTATAAACTATGCTTTTAACATAGCATTATTTTCCCCAAGCATCGAAAAGGTATAAAAAATACATGAAACATGTATTTTTTGTTCTCCCCCCTGACATAAGATATTGTATGTCCTTTCAAAGAAGATGTGGAAATCGTGGATTCTTTCTGATCAATTTAGACAACAAAGACAGAAAGGTACCCATGTTGAGACTGAACTCTAGAGAAAGCCAGATGCTTATATACTTAATGCAGTAGCTAAGATATTGTCTGAGGTACGTTATGAATGCAAATAAGACCTTCCCTCTGTAAATGGCTGTGAAGGTACTCTGCCTACAACCTTCCTGGAATACATGGAATGCTTTTCATTTCTTCATCTTTCTTGACTTCTTGAATTTAGGAGGTTCCCTGTTTTGTTATGTCTTTTTTATGGCAGCAATTTTCATGTTTTTATAGCATTTTTATGACCCACTGAGAGGCCTCTTGGTGCAATATTTGGCAATGTTTCACCTCAGAGGCTGTCACACAAGAATTCACAGCAATGGAGAGCAAAGATTCATCAGGAAATCCAACCTATAACAACCAGGTCAGACAGATGCCAGCCCACAAGTCTCCCAGATTATCCTTCTACCTTGGCTCTGCAGATTTCAAAATGCCTAGACCTGTACAGAATTCAGGAGGATCCTTCTTCAGTGGGTGAGCCTATAATTTTGAGCTTTTTATCTCTGCGAACTCACATGAGAACCAAATGTCTATATTTACTGGGACTCTAATCCTAACTTCTTGTTTACCTAACATTCAGTGGTAAATTCAGTTCCCTGCTGTAACGAAACCTTTACAGCAAATTGCCAATCAGCTGATTGGGAAGAGACCCTTCCTATCCATCTACTTCCTGTATTTTCAATGTTTCATGTATTTTTTGTGAGGTCTGTGGTCACAAAGGCTGAAGGAGCCCTTCCTGAAACCTGTGCCAAACTGCTATGGGATTTTGATGGCCTCCCTAAAACTCTTGAAGCTATCCATGACCTTCTCTAAATAATTCTCAATTTCCATTGCATTTCCTCATCCTCACCTCAGACTAAGACCCAGGCAGTAAAGTAGATTTCAAAATCTGTGGAATACTGCACCTTTGTTTAGCCAGTCTTAGCTAACTCAGATCATATTACCTGTCAGCCCATGTAGTAGATGGAAGAAGAAGCTAGAGAATCGTTTTTCAAGAGAACAGATTCGCAAGACATCCCAAATGGGAAGAAATGGAAAGCTGGAAAAGGGAAATTAGTTTCCTTTCTTTGTTTCATCATGTACTCTAAAAGGGTGTAAAGAAGCCAGGAGGGAACAGAGAAGGGGAAAGGAGCTGAGAGAAGAGAGAACTTCCAAGTACAGAATGTTACCATCCAGGGCTGCCGTTAAGATAAAATGACAGACTAAAGGGAAGACTTAAGAGAGTGCAGATTTCCATAAGAATATGCTGTCACTTTGAAGGTTGGTGGAACAGTGATACGTTCGATTGCTGGCACAGAACAGAATAGAAACTTCTCAAACAGGATGGAGCAGAATTTTCGGAATATTTGAAGAAATATCTAGCAGTTCGAACTCCCAAACTTACATTAAAAAGGAATCCTGTCTGTTGCCATTTGTTTTCTCTACCCTTCCCCCTGACTGATCTGGGTTTTACCTATGGCCATAAGAATTGAAGCAGCAGGATTCTCTGAACTCACCATGATGCTAACTGTGGATCTCTGAATCTGTTTCCATCAGCTACTGGATGAAAGCTCTCTGATGACATTTGGGCTTGGCACCCATCTGATCACAGGAGATGGCCAGTTCAGGCTACATGGCCACTATTGCTGGAAATCTTCACTGGGGTCATCCCTGTAGATCGTGAAAATTTCCCTTGCACCAGGTTTCTACCTGACCCTGTAAATCCCCCCTTCCCAGTCATCTCTTTCAGTTATCTCCCACTCACCCCAAACTCCCCAAATCGATCCCTCAAGTTTCTATGCACACCCACCCCCAGTCCACCCTGGAGATCTCTTCTATTTCCCTTTATTGGGGAAATCCATGTGTCCCCCCGACCCCGGTCCTCCTTGTTATCCAGCCTCTCTTAGTCTGCAGATTGTAGCATGGTTATCTTTTAGTTTATAGTTAATATTCACTTATGAGTGAGTACATGCCATGCTTGTCTTTCTGGGTCTGGGTTATCTCAGTCAGGATGACTTTTTACTAGTTCTATCCATTTGCCTTCAAATTTCCTGATGTCATTGTTTTTAACAGCTGAGTAATACTTCATTGTGTAAATGTACCACATTTTCTTTATCCATTCCTCAATTGAGGGGCCAGAGGGTTCAAGGACACCACCAGTTAAACCCAAAGGAACCACTTTTCTGACTCATAGGTGCTCACAGATTCTGAATCAACAACTGAGGAGCCTGCATGATACTGATATAGGACCTCTACTTGTATGTGAGAGTCGTGCAGCTTGGTCTAAACGTGGGACTCCTGTCAGTAGGAGCAGGGGCTGTCCCTAATGCTTTGTCTGGTTCTTGGGAACCTGTTCCTCATACTGGATTGCCTTGCCCAGCCTAAATACAAGGCGATGTGCTTAGTCTCATGGCGATTTGATGTATGAAGTGAGATCCCACAAAATTCTATTTAATAATTGATTAAGGGTGCAATGAGAAACATTCTCATGAACACAGAGCACGACAGATGCTTCTGCTCATTCAACTGCTGCAGTCCCATCATTCTCCCAAGGATGATGAGAACCAACCACAGGGTTCTCTGGCTCTGGCCAGCCAAGAGAGAGCACATGCAACCCTTCCCTTCCATTTTATCTGGTCACATCTCCAGAAAAAGAAAATAACATGCCCATGGCAGGTGACCACAAAAATATTGGCTAAACAAATCAAGCTCCCACAACAGATATGCCATGTTTTGCTGATATCCATGGGAGGCCTGTCCATTCTGAAAAGAAACAGAAGAGAAGTGGATTGGCATGGGAGACAGATGGAAGGAAGGAGAGAGGCAATAAAAGGAGAGGAGAAAGGGGAAACTTCAGTCAGGATGTAAAATTAATGAATATTTTTTTAAAAGAATAAAGTAAATATAATTGAAGATTTATCATGTCCTTGCCATGGATCCAAAGGTTTAAATGAGAAGCTACAGCTATATGCTGCTGCATTTACAGCTGTAGAAACATCATGCTGTCTGCCGGAGCTTGTAGAGTTTCCAACGGAACACTTCAAATGTGCAGGTCAGCCAATGAAAAGCCAACTCATTCATGACGAAACATAATTTAAGAAAATGGAGCACATGTGAGAAAAACTGGTAAATATTTTGGGATTGAAATGTATTTAGCAATTTCTCAAACTGGCCAGCTAAACAAAAATAGAAATAAATAAGCCCATATTTGTTTCTTGTTCACCTAAAGATGTTCAGCTTTTCAGTCATCAAACCTTGATTTTATCATTTTCTTTTGTTTAATTTTCCTTTATTTCAAATTTATTTGTTTGTTTGTTTATTTATTTATTTTTGCGTTTGTCTAATGACATTCAAATAATGTTTAGGGCCTAGAAGGAAAATGAAAGAAACAGCAACAACAAAAACCTTTAATGTAAATTCCCGGTCTCCACTTTCAAATAGGGTCATCCATGAATAGAAAACACACTTACAGCTCCACGGAGCCTTAGCTTTAACATTATTGCACATTTTATTGGCCTTTCCTAGGCTCTGATACTAGAAATTCATCTGCCTCTAACCTTTCCACCCCAGTCGACTTCATACATAAGTAAAGAGTAAGTTGAAATTACAGGCAGCTATAAAGAAATAGAAGTTCTTCAATTTCTTCTTTCAAAACCAATATTAAAATATATCAGCTGCAATTGTCAAACTCAAAAATAGCCAGATGATTCATATGGATGAGTAGCCAACAGGCTGGCCGGGGCACTCCCTTGCTTTACTGATTTTTAACGGGTCCTTTGAAAGGAAGGCGGCTATTTCCCAGCAGAGACAGGCGGCAGGGGAAGTAGGGGATACTGAAGACCGGGGAAGGTGAATGCTCAGGTGCTAAACACACAAGAGCATATACTGGTCATCTAAGCGTAGTTTAGGTAAATAGCTTGTAAAAGCAACCCCACGGGACTCAGCTTCTTATCCCCCACATCATGCTTCTCTCATCTCCCCAAGGAGATACAGGCTTACCTGTCAAGCATCTTTCTAACTTGTCAGGGACTTAACTGTAGCTAAGGCAGCAAGATATCACAGATAAATGGATTTAAAGCAAAATGAGGGTGAATATCTTCTTCTGTTCACTGAGCCCTGGCACTGATGACTAATTTGCTGTTCGCATGTCACAGCAACATTGATTACTGCAGCCGGCCTGCAGAGGAGGTAGGGCCCTGCAGCAGTCACATTCTCCTCCTCCTTCTTTGGTCATCCTAACATCTCAGCAGGTTGGGACAACCTGACTAGCAGCTTTTCACCTTAGGTGATTAGCAGTGTGGCATTGAGTGACCTTGGAAAGACATATTGGGAGATAGGATATTGTTCCTGTCCTTTCACTGCGATTGGCTTATGCTGGGCATTGTCCACAGCTTTCATTCATTCATGAAAGATTCATTGGAATTTATGAACGTCTGACTATTGTCCTTTTTAGTTTGATTCACAAGAACATGAAAACTTAACTGGACATATTCATGTTTTCCCCTGTAAATTCTCTGGAGAGGAGAAAGGATGCTATTCTACTGCAAGTGAGAAGGCCAGAGAAGACTGTTGAAAAGTATCCTTGTAAATCTAATACAAAGGCAGCATTGTAATGGCCTGTGGTACATACATAATGCCATCATGGGAACAATGGAATCAGAAACAATGCAGATAGCAATGGTTCCTTAAATACTTGAGAAACAAATTGATAAATAAATTTACATCCAGGAAAAGATAAAATTCATGTGATTGTTGTTATAGAAACATTCTTTGGGTGTCAGGATGACAGTTGATTGAAGAAGAGAGTTACATGCCACTAATAAAAAATTATGTGACCTAGTCCTAAAGGGAAAACATGTCAACTGTAATCTAACAGATGAAGCAAGTCACATTTCACAATGCAGCAACAATACCAAGACAGATAAAAACACAAAAAAGAATACTAAGCCCCCAATACTTGTGATTTCATAAGTTACCCTACTGCTGAATGAAAGAACCCTTGTTCAGTCTTTGTTAACATTGTAGTCAGGCAAAATCAGAACCGTAGCTGCTCATGAAATAGTATCAGCAAACCCAACAGAAAACAGGAATGGGCTTAAAGAGCTTTGATTTCCAAGAAACATCCCCACTGAAGGGCCCAGCAAAGGGTTGATCAGCAGTAAAGTATTGTTGGCTAGAAGAAGAAGGTTTAAGACATGAAGCCAAACAAGAGGTTTTTAAGTCATGGGTAGTATGTCTGAGAAGCTCCTTCTCTTTCTCTATATGTACACTTGATGTATTTATCTAATTATTCTTTATCAATAAAAAGTCGGCAGTCAGATATCAGGATAAGCACCTGAAAGATCAGAGAAGCAGCAAAACAGCCATCAGTGACTTTCTACCTCCTCTGTTCCTCCATCTAAAAGGAGCCAAGGTCCTCTCTAAGCCCCACTTTTCTACTTCCTCAGTCCTCCAAATCCTCTATGGTTAATTTTGGTCAGCTAATGGCTATCTCCACCCTCTGATTCAAAACAAACTTTACTGTCTAAATGTAATCAAAATATAGATCTAGGGGAGTAGTTTACTCTACCTCACAGTCCCTTCATGAGGGGCTACTGCTCCACAGGTCCAAAGGAGCAGGTCCAAATGAATCTGTTTTCTCAAAAACTTATCTCAAGTCTATTTTATTAGTGAGAGAAATCTGACTAACGTGTAAGGATGCAGAGACTGGAAACCATAGACAGGGCAAGCCTTGGAACAGAGCATAAATGACCACAATAAACAGTAGCAACTTTGTTGAAGGTTATTGGTACTGGATACACCACAAAATCACCCCAAAGGCCTTTTACAAATACCATTAGCACCACTTGGAATCAGATTCACCTAGCCTGATATCAACGATCTCAGCAGGGTCCAAACCCTCAGGTGTGCCAATGAGCAATCCGGTTTCAGAAATACCCATTCAAATAAAAGGGGATATTGGATACAGCAGTTCATGCAGACAAGCCAAATGACAAAGAGTTCATTCAAGCGATGGCTGCACTCACACTTGCTGAAAGCATGCTTTGTCATTGAAGGGTTTGAAAGGTGCAGCACACAGAACAGACATAACAGGCACAGGTTGTTTTTTTCTTTTTTTCCTAGCCAAGGTATCAGTTAAAATCAAAGATTGTTTTGTCCTATGTCCTAAAGCAGATCTTGCTGTGCATGTCTGTTTTGAGCATGAAAATGGCACTGATACAACCCTAACCCTAACCCTAACCCTAACCCTAACCCTAACCCTAACCCTAACNACCCTAACCCTAACCCTAACCCTAACCCTAACCCTAACCCTAACCCTAACTACATCTTGACTAAATTGATCAAGAAATTACCTGAATGATTCCAAGAAAATACATTCATGGTCGAGAAGAACTTAAAATTATTGAAGAGAATTGGGGAAAACCATGAGTAAGGACAAGGCAGAAGGTTTAACAAAGAGAATTTGAATGAATTAATGGAATATTTAATAAGCAGCAGCAGTAGTAGTTTGCACCATTTGTGTGTAGGCACCCACAGAGACCAGAAAAGGGTGACATATCCCTTGAAACTGGCGTTACATGGCAGCCATAAGCTGCTGGGTTGGTGCTGGAAACAGGAGAACCCAGGTCCTTGTAAGAGCAACCAGTGCTCTTAACCACTGAACCGTTTCTTCAGCCCCAATAGTATCATGTTCTATGTTTTCTTGTTTTGGGGTTACCTGTTTTCTAGAACAATTGTTTCCACTGTTTGCTTAGGGATTTCCCTGCAAGAGCAACCTGATCCTTTGTCTTTGTTTCTACATAAGCTTTTGTTGTTGTTATTTTCACTTATAATTGAACTTAAGAAAACGTTCTATGTACAGGATTATCCAAAAATATTATGTGCTGCCTCTTTCCTGTCAGTTTCCTCTCTAAATGTTTAAAATAACATGGAATAATGGTGCCTATCTACTATTGTTCAAGCTGAAGAGCAATGTGGTCACAAGAAATGCTAGAGAGAGTGAATCAGATTGCAATAAAGGAGATTAGAAAGTCCCCCATCGGAGTCTTCTGAAGTCAAGGTTGTCCTTCATGCAGAACATTGTATCTTTTCTATGCCATTTCAGGGAGCTGAATATGAAAAGACTCAAGTATGAGAACTTAATAACTGAGAATTTTTATTCATATTAATTATATTTTTGAGATTGAAGTCTTCAATTTATGTCCAAATAGACTCGAGGCAGGAGAACCCAGCATCATTAAAAGTCAGCAAAAGAATTAAGCTTAGTAAAGGTAGTCACTGTAATTTTTGTTCTGAATGATAAATTCTATTGTAACATGTTACCACAATAATTCTTTCAATTCACATGCAAACTCTCCTGAGAGTTGGAATACGGGAGACAAATGTTTCTAAATTGTCTTTCTCAATTATTATGTCTGTGTCCTACAAATAAATAGAATGCACTGTAGAGTGGAATCACAGAGGTTCAGGCTAAAAAGATTCAGTACAAATATTTTATAAACAAACGAAAACTGTGGTTATGTGTCAAAGGATGTACCATTGGTGATTCGCACCACTGTTATTTTGTGATGGAGAAGAGCCTGTAAGCCAGATGCCTAGCTTCTCTGCCTTCCCAAATATTCTTGCATTGGAAATTTCATGATAAAATCATAAAATGAAAGTTGATGAATACCCTCTGTGTGCCTTACACTCAAAAACCATATAATTGCCTTTTGGACTTCTAGCTAACATCAAGTCCAAAAGTGTGTACTTTGTCTGTCCTGTGAGGATTTGGAATTTCTTTACGGAGGATGGCACAGGGAAGTCAGCCCATCACCAGAAAATGCTCCAAGATGGAAAGCCAACTTTACTTTTTTTTGTGACAGCTGACAGAAAAAAGAGAGAATCTCCAGTTGCTATGTGAGTCACAAATTGCAATGAAATTACATTATCATTGTTGCATAAAATAAACTTTAGAAAATAATTAGACATGATATATATATA